>ML814592.1:75363-98242 GCA_009831015.1 Picea engelmannii | reverse complement strand
GATAGCTATTTGAAAACGAATCATTCAAATTGAAATTGTTATACCATTTTGAACTCAAACAAGACCAAGATCAATCAAATGACTACATAGATACATGTACTCTGTTTCGTTTGTTACCGCAAAGTCGGGTGAACAAAATCATATCGAACAACAATGAAATCGTTTCATATCAAATTGAAATCGATACAATTAAAACAAATCATAGGCAATTGTTATGTTGCCTCCTCAACAGCAAACATGATCGAATCCAAACAAGATCATTTTCAAATCGACATAACTGTATAACAAACGATCCATGCCATGAGTGAATTAAATCAAAACTGGCACGTAAATGTTCACAAACGAAATAATAATGAGATCAATCAACGGGATCTGTAGGATTAGTTCAATCGTTTGTTATTGCTATTTGGGGCAAACAAACTCGATTGACAATGAATGAAACTGTTCATTTGAAAACGAATTATAACCAGATTTGACAGAGATAACGAATGTCGATCAATTCGTTTTGCAAATCAAACAGAGCAGCATCTATAATACGAATCCAACTCATAAAAAAATCTTGCCAACTCAAGATATGGGATAATCCAATCAAAATAAGAGCGAATCGAACAGTTGGGGTTTAACATAGTTATTATGAATCAAAATCGCTCCACGATTTGGGCGTGGATATCATTTGCACAGGTTTAAATGAGAGTATTGTTTTCATACGAAATAGAGTCATTTTTTCCAAATCGAAATCGAACAGAGTTGTATTCCTGTTTTAGAAGATTACATGACACAACATATTAAAAGATCGTAACAACCAAACTCACGAAATCGTTTCGAAAATCAAATCATCAAAACTCAATTAGGGTCGATGTGATCCGACTACAACGAAATCATACCAAATCAAAATATGATCGTGCTCTAAATTTAGCATGAAAACCTCCTGTTCAAGTTGGATACAAACAAATTCAATTGAAAGAAAACCATCGATTTTGTTAACTTAACAGTCAAACGAATCAAATCCGATGAAAATCTATCAGTGGCTAAACTGGGTATGAGCAAATTGTGTATCCAAATCGAAACTTGATTTATTTTTAGCAAAGCGAAAACAATGTACAAGATGAACAACGTTATGACAGAGCCATTTCGAATGATAGACAGAGATATTTGAAAACGAAATTCAAATCATTATATTAATCCTGGTCATTCACAAAACTAAAATGATATCAAAATTCATACCTGTATGACGAGTAGACAGCTTGATCATGACAATTTGGAGTTGACAACGGCAGTGGCCGATTCAACATTCTTAAAAATGATGGAACCAGTGGTTCTCTGCTTCCTATCAGTTGCTTGAAGTTTGTCTCTTTGGCTGGTCAATACTGCAACTTGATTTTCCAATGATTGGATTTTCAATTGAAGTAGGGGAACGTCTATATAGTATCATTCCAACCACAAATCACATTAGTCACAGGACGACTATCCGGGCTTCGAAAGTGAAGGTGAGGGTTTGGTTACATTGACGAGGGTTTCGTTAGGTATTTTGATCCCAGGGTAGCTAGGATTATTCTTTAGGCAAGAGGGAAGATTGGAAATGAAGTCATAAGGTGGCTTGGAGCACAGACCCTGTGAGTAAGGGTACTCACTAGCTAGGAAGCGTTCTATGTCAGAGTCTGAATCCTCACTAAGGACTATGGGATTCTGTTCAACATTAGGTTTAGGATTATTCCTATCCATTCTCGAGATAAGCCGAGCATTCTTTTTACCTTTGCCATCAACAGTAGGGTTACCCCTAACCTTTTTGCTCACAGGCCTTTTTATAGCCTCGACCTTGTCTGCTAAGACGTCGGGTAGGTCAACATCAGGGTCGATCGAGGGTTTAGGAGAAGGAAGTAGGACATGGAAAGGCACGGGTGGCTTGACCTTGGTTTCACTAACCATAGGCTTGTCAACTTGGACGGGCTTGGTATCAGCAAAACCATTTCGAATGATAAAAGCTTGCC
Organism: Picea engelmannii; assembly: GCA_009831015.1. Classification (NCBI taxonomy): domain Eukaryota; kingdom Viridiplantae; phylum Streptophyta; class Pinopsida; order Pinales; family Pinaceae; genus Picea; species Picea engelmannii. The sequence continues at coordinate 96,254 of ML814592.1, read as the reverse complement.
AGCTATCACCATGGCGATTCAAGTGATGAACAACGATGAGTCTGATTAGGCCATGGTGGAACAGGCTACTATCGACCTTCTCCCTTTCAAACCTTTTTGACATTTTATTTAGGCTACGATGGAAGTAAAAGGGAATATTCAATGGGTATACCATAAAATTCATTAACAAACGAAGGTGGTAGAGAAAAACGAGTCCATATCGACCCTCACAGGTCACGAATTGTTTGACCACCATCAAAATATCATGCCATCGTGGTTTAAGCGTGGAGATGGGCATACCTCTGTCATGGGATGTGACCTTTCGCGAGACAAACAGTAGCGGCCATGGCACCTCCTCAACCTTAGAGTTTTTAAACCAACGTTGGTCCGAGGATGGTAACCCTGTAGCAGAACTAATAAACTCCTCATTGATTTCCAACTGAATGTCACCCACCTTGGCTCTACAGCCATCAAAAGTCAGGGCGAACTGTTGTGCAACAAATAAATTAAAACCCTCGAATCATTGTACAAAGGTGAGCCAATCGTTATCCTCTAATTCTTTCTGGGCATTGTCTAATAGTAGCAAGTCTTGGCTACCATTCGGCTCGATTCACACCACCGGTGCCATGGAGCCGAGCACACGGTAAGTACAGGGTTTGGATCATAGCACACACAGGAGCAGAGTGCATGAAGGGTTACCCGATGATCTGAAAATAGAAGGCTGACTTGTTATGCTATGCAATCACCCTCTACTTCAATAAAATAAACCTTATAGGACCTTGCTTCATGTGTTAAAATATGCAAGATGGTTTATGTGTTAAGTTCATGCTTCTTCTTTTCAATGTTCATGTGTGAGGAAATGTTCTTTTAAAAGGTTAAATATGTTCTTTAAAAAAAATACACAACAACATAACTTGCAGCAAATAAGCCATCAAACTCACAACAATAACAAGATGATAAAGGAGTTCACCCCTCTCTGGGCTACATCTCCTTGAGCCTCCTTCAATGGACTAGGCTCTTTGGGATTAGTTTGTCAAATGTTCTTTTACAAGATGTTGCTCAACTCCAATGGATTTAGATACTGTACCATTGGGTTCAGAATACATAAAAACCCCAAAAATGACTAATAGAACTCTGAAAATGGATCTTGGCTCATCCAGTCATGACCTCTTCTACATGTGGCCTTTAAGATTCCCTGAGCTTCTCTGTGGAAAAAACACCTGTAAAAGTCCTCCAATGGATCTGAAACCTATCCCAATGTGTTCAGAGCATAAAAATTAGCCAAAAATGTCTATTCAATCACATAAAATAGACTAGGGCTCATCTGAGCATGGCCTCAAACAATGAGGGCTTCAAGCTCCCTGGAGCCTCCTCAAACTTAAATGGTTAAAAACATGCAAAATAAGTCTTCAAATGGCTGTGAAAATAGTGTCAATGGATTCAGAACATCCAAAAACCCCTAGTTCGGCTTTTTCGGCACCTCATTTGGCCAAAAAATGAAGAAGTTAGGCCTCCTGCCATTTTTCTCCGTCAACATCTCTGATCAAAATCTGGACCAAGGGTCAAATTTTAGCTCAAAAATCAACGTTCTAGGAATTGCCTCAAAACGAACGAGAGCGTAGCCCTCATCATCACGAACCCAACGCAACTCGTTTCGTCTCAAACGAACGTCGGGAGCGAGAGATATGTATAGCCCATGGTTATAACATATGTCATACGACCATGTCATGTGCCCTCTGTAAAATGGCGCGCGGGATTTGTAAGCCACGGTTTTTGTGGTTCCACATATGACCACCACATGGTATATGGCGTGCGTTTTGGGTTTTAGTTTTGGTTTAAACGGTCAACACATCCGCCGACACTTGTCATACTTTTATACTATTGGCAGTTGTGGTCAAATCATTTGACGACACGTAGTAATTTCTTGGGAAATGTTATGGTGCCACGTGGCCCAGTCATGGGCTGCCACGTGGCACCCTGGTATTGGCTATTGGTCTATTGGTTTGTTTATTAAAATTGTATGGGGTTCGTGGGGGTCGAACCCCGGACCTCCCCTTTGGCTCTGCGTCTTAGTAGGGTGTGGGCTACCACTAGCCCACACGACGTTGCTTATTAACTATGCGGTTTTAAATTTATTTAAAATCAAATTATACAATGGTCGGTGCGGGGGTCCGGGCTGGGGCTTAGCCCCAGCCCCCGGTCACACTCCCATTGCATATGACTCTACCCTCCGTGAAGGAGCGCATGATTTGTGTTTTAATGTGTAAGTCGTGGTTTTATTATACCATATGGCTAAAATTTGACCCATGGTCCAGATTTTGTGGAGATGCGCGTGGGTGCTGGGTTTAGGTACGGGAAATGCCCAAAAGCCAGGTTACTCACACACAGGTGTGAAATGGTGAACTAGAGACATCAAGCTTGAAGGAGAAAAATGGCAGGAGGCCTAACTTCTTCATTTTTTTGCCAAATGAGGTGCCGAAAAAGCCTAGCTAGGGGTTTTTGGATGTTTTGAATCCATTGGCACTGTTTTCACAGCCATTTGAAGACTTATTTTGTAGGTTTTTAACCATTGAAGTTTGAGGAAGCTCCAGGGAGCTTGAATCCCTCATTGTTTGAGGCCATGCTCAAATGAGCCCTAGTCTATTTTCTGTGATTGAATAGACATTTTTGGCTAATTGTTATGCTTTGAACACATTGGGATAGGTTTCAGATCCATTGGAGGACTTTTACAGGTGTTTTTTTCCACAGAGAAGTTCAGGGAAGCTTAAAGGCCACATGTAGAAGAGGTCATGACTGGATGAGCCAAGATCCATTTTCAGAGTTCTATTAGTCATTTTTGGGGTTTTTATGTATTCTGAACCCAATGGTACAGTCTCTAAATCCATTGGATTTGAGAAGAATATTGTAAAAGAACATTTGACAAACCAATCCCAAAGAGCCTAGTCCATTGAAGGAGGCTCAAGGAGATGTAGCCCAGAGAGGGGTGAAATCCTTTATCATCTTGTTATTGTTGTGAGTTTGATGGCTTATTTGATGCAAGTTATGTTGTTGTGTATTTGTTTTAAAGCACATATTTAACCTTTTAAAAGAACATTTCCTCACACATGAACATTGAAAAGAAGAAGCATGAACTTAACACATAAACCATCTTGCATATTTTAACACATGAAGCAAGGTCCTTTAAGGTTTATTTTATTGAAGTAGAGGGTGCTTGCATAGCATAACAAGTCAGCCTTCTATTTTCAGATCAGATGGTATCAGAGCATAGTTTGTTTTGCTCATATATTTGCCATTGATAGCTTGAGATTTAGCTGTTGGTATTTGTGCAAGTTTTGTGTTGAAGTTTGATATCTTGCAAGGATGGAGGAAGCTTCAAACATTGATAGTTCTCATACATATTCATTATCCAAGTTCTTTGACAAAGAGATGTTGAAGGAGTTTCTATCCATGAAATATATGGTACAAGAGTTGTGGGAAGATAGAGAAGAGAGCATTGTCCTTCAAAAGTAGTTGATGGCCATGAAGGAGGAGAAAGACCAACTTCTTGAAAAGTTGCATGAGATGGAGACTCAACTCCATGAGGCAAAGGAAACCCTTACCAAGTACATGCATGAACATGAGGTATGTAATGTTAATTTATCTTCAAATTCCTCTCAAGAAGAATGCTTTTGTGTTTTTGAAAATCACACAAGAGGAATAGGGTCCAAGTTATTGTTAAAAATGGGCTATAAAGGTAAAGGGTTGGGCAAGCATGCACAAGGCATTGTTGAGCCTATTGTTGTTGAAGAGAGACCTAAGTATTGTGGTCTTGGATATGAACAAAGAGATGGAGCAAATTCCAAAGTTGAGGAGACAAGGGAAAAAGTCCCAAGAACAAATTTTGTTTCAAGTTCACCTCTTCAAGAAAGCTATAAAGGTGAAAGTTCAAGAACTTTTGTTGAAAGTTCAATCCCTCCAACATGCAAGGCTTGTTTTCAAGATGAATGTAAATGTGTGAAACAAAAGAGTTGTGACAACCATGAGGACAAGAACAAATTTGTTGGTCTTCAAAAGAGAGCTTGTAACTCTTCAAATTCACCTCCTCAAAGAGGCAATAAAGGTGAATGTTCAAGGTATAATTCTGCCTATCATTCAGTTGCTTTTGATTATGTTAAGCATGATAAATTTGCATGTAAAAATGGAAGAAAAATTCCATGTACATATTGTGGTTTATATAACCATCATGTTTCAAAATGTTGGAAAAGATTGACCACTTTCAAGAAACTTTCCAAGCAAAGGCAATTTGAAAAGAGCATGCAAAAGATTTGCACTCATTGCAAGAAGAGGGGTCATCTAATTGACTAATGTTGGACATTGCATCCAACCACTCATCCACARCACAAGAAGCAGTTGGATAAAAATATTGGCCAGAATGGAAGAGGAGATTCCATCATCGATGTGAGTCAGGATGATTCACAAGAAGACGATTTTCAGCAGAAAAATTCACCATTGAGTTGGCTTGGTAAGAAATGGTTAGATTTCTTGAGTAAGTAAGGCTTGCATTTTTTCTATTGTAGATGCACATTTCAGCCTTATCTATTCATTTTTGTTGAAGTTTGACAAGTTGCAGCAGTGTATCATAACTTGTAAGATGCAAGATTGCATGTGAATGCATTTCTTTTGGATGCATTCTTGTGTTATACAACTTCGTAAGGAGGAAGTAAAAGAGGGGTATGATGCTCATTTGTTACAGTCATATATATTTTTCATATTCAGCTCTTATGTACCCACATGTTTTGGGTTTATGTACTTATGTTTGTACTGGAAGGAGAGTTGAAGAGCTATGCACATGCATGTGTTTTTGTGAGTGCGTAAACAATGAACTTGGTGATAGTTCATCATGAATGATTCATAATTGTAACATGATTGTTTATCATGTTTGTCGACTTGTCATTTTGGGAAGGTCGATATGTTTCAAATGAGTCTCGACTTGTGTCGATGTTATCTTGACGACTATGTTGTGTCGATCATGTTTTTCGACTTGTGTTTAGTCGATGGTGTTTGTTGGCTTGAAAGTTGATTTTGAGTATACCAAGATGCAGGAAAACGCCATGTGCTTTGATGAAGTACAAGATGTGACAGTTTGCTTGAAGAGCAAAAAGACTTTGCTGACATCATTTTCAGTCTTGTGTCAATTTGTTTTCAAGATTGATGGTTTTCTTGGCTTGTGACAAGATGTCAGAGGAAAGTTTTTGCAGCCATTGGAGAGTGGATTGTGTTGACACCAAAGAGTTCAAAAGAGGGACTTGATTCTCAGTGGGAAGTTTGGCAGTCTTCCAAGCACAGAGAGAACAGTGGGTTAGCAGCAGCTAGAGAACAGTGGTTGAGGGACATAGCCAGTTGCAGTGCAAGGCATGTCAAAGTATCCAGGTGATTGTCGAAAAGACTTTTCAAGTAGAATCAGTTGATCAAACCTGAAAGAAGAAGAGTATTGAAGCTCAGATAGATAATCATAAGATTTTTTGGGTCCAAAAGCCTTTCAGTGGGAAGGTGTGATCAAAATCTGGACCAAGGGTCAAATTTTAGCTCAAAAATCAACATTCTCAGAATTGCCTCAAAACGAATGAGAGCGTAGCCCTCATCATCACAAACCCAACGCAACTCGTTTCGTCTCAAATGGATGTCGGGAGCGAGAGATATCGCGATCTGTTCGAATCACCAAACAGGTAAAAAAATGAGCACTGACTGTGCAGTCCGTACAGGCTGACGTAGCAGGGTTGTACGATGACATGGCAGAGGTGACGTGGCTTGAATGTACATGCTAATGTGGCATTTTATTATTTTCAGTTGTGGTCAAATCATTTGACGACACGTAGCAATTTCTTGGCAAATGTTATGGTGCCACGTGGCCCAGTCATGGGCTACCACGTGGCACCCCGGTATTGGCTATTGGTCTATTGGTTTGTTTATTAAAATTGTATGGGGTTCATGGGAGTTGAACCCCGGACCTCCCCTTTGGCTCTGTGTCTTGGTAGGGTGTGGGCTACCACTAGCCCACACGACGTTGCTTATTAACTATGCGGTTTTAAATTTATTTAAAATCAAATTATACAACGGTCGATGCAGGGGTCTGGGCTGGGGCTTAGCCCCAGTCCCCGGTCACACTCCCATTGCATATGACTCTACTCTCCGTGAAGGCACGTGGGATTTGTGTTTTAATTTGTAAGCCGTGGTTTTATTATACCATATGGCCATACCTCTGATTAAATGGCGCAGGGTTTGAAATGTATAGCCCATGGTTATAACATATGCCATACGACCATGTCATGTGCCCTCCGTAAAATGGCGTGCGGGATTTGTAAGCCACGGTTTTTGTGGTTCCACATATGACCACCACATGGTATATGGCGCACGTTTTGGGTTTTAGTTTTGGTTCAAACGGTTAACACATCCGCCGACACTTGTCATACTTTTATACACGCGTGGATACGAGCCCCTTTTGATGCGCAGGGAACGTGGCCACATGGCCCCATGCGCCTAACACCTCTGAGGTTATGGGGCTTAGTTCCCTAACGGTTCGACAATTTGGCACGTTTTGTGGAGATGCACGTGGGTGCTAGGTTTAGGTACGGGAAATTCCCAGAAGCCAGGTTACTCACACACAGGTGCAAAATGGCGAACCAGAGACAACGAGCTTGAAGGAGAAAAATGGCAGGAGGCCTAACTTCTTCATTTTTTGGCCAAATGAGGTGCCGAAAAAGCCCAGCTAGGGGTTTTTGGATGTTCTGAATCCATTGGCACTATTTTCATAGCCATTTTAAGACTTACTTTGTAGGTTTTTAACCATTGAAGTTTGAGGAAGCTCTAGGGAGCTTGAAGCCCTCGTTGTTTGAGGCCATGCTCAGATGAGCCCTAGTCTATTTTCTGTGATTGAATAATCATTTTTGGCTAATTATTATGCTCTGAACACATTGGGATAGGTTTAAGATCCATTGGAGGACTTTTACAAGTGTTTTTTCCACAGAGAAGCTCAGGGAAGCTTAAAGGCCACATGTAGAAGAGGTCATGACTGGATGAGCCAAGATCCATTTTCAGAGTTGTATTAGTCATTTTTGGGGTTTTTATGTATTCTGAACCCAATGGTACACTCTATAAATCCATTGGAGTTTATCATACATAAAAATCCCAAAAATGACTAATAGAACTCTGAAAATGGATCTTGGCTCATATAGTCATGACCTCTTCTACATGTGGCCTTTAAGCTTCCCTGAGATTATCTGTGGAAAAAACACCTGTAAAAGTCCTCCAATGGATCTGAAACCTATCCCAATGATTTCAGAGCATAAAAATTAGCCAAAAATGACTATTCAATCACAGAAAATAGACTAGGGCTCATCTGAGCATGGCCTCAAACAATGAGGGCTTCAAGCTCCCTGGAGCTTCCTCAAACTTCAATGGTTAAAAACCTGCAAAATAAGTCTTCAAATGGATGTGAAAATAGTTCCAATGGATTCATAACATCCAAAAACCCCTAGTTGGGCTTTTTCGACACCTCATTTGGCCAAAAAATGAAGAAGTTAGGCCTCCTACCATTTTTCTCCTTCAAGCTTGTTGTCTCTGGTTCACCATTTCGCACCTGTGTGGGAGTAACCTGGCTTCTGGGCGTTTCCTGTACCTAAACCCAGAACTCACGCGCATCTCCACAAAACACACCAAATTTTTGAACCATAACCTTGGAGGTGTTGGGCACATGGGGCCATGTGGCCACGTTCCCCGTGCATCAAAAGGGGCTCGTATCCACGCATGTATAAAAGTATGACAAGTGTCGGCGGATGTGTTAACCATTTGAACCAAAACTAAAACCCAAAACATGCGCCATATACCATGTGGTGGTCATATGTGGAACCACAAAAACCGTGGCTTACAAATCCCGCGCGCCATTTTACGGAGGCACATGACATGGTTGTATGGCATATGTTATAACCACGAGCTATACATTTCAAACCCTGCGCCATTTAATCGGAGGTATGGCCATATGGTATAATAAAACCACGGCTTACACATTAAAACACAAATCCTGCATGCCTTCACGGAGGGTAGAGTCATATGCAATGGGAGTGTGACCGGGGGCTGGGGCTAAGCCCCAGCCCGAACCCCCGCGTCGACCGTTGTATAATTTGATTTTAAACAAATTTAAAACCGCATAGTTAATAAGCAATGTCGTGTGGGCTAGTGGTAGCCCACACCCTACCAAGACGCGGAGCCAAAGGGGAGGTCTGGGGTTCGACCCCCACGAACCCCATACAATTTTAATAAACAAACCAATAGACCAATAGCCAATACCGGGGTGCCACGTGGCAGCCCATGACTGGGCCACGTGACACCATAACATTTGCCAAGAAATTGCTACGTGTCGTCAAATGATTCGACCACAACTGTCGATAATAAAATGCCACATCAGCATGTACGTTCAAGCCACGTCACCTCTGCCATGTCATTGTACAGCCCTGCCACGTCATCCTGTACGGACTGCACAGTCAGTGCTCATTTTTTTACCTGTTTGGCGATTCGAAAAGATCGCGATATCTCTCGCTCCCGATGTCCGTTTGAGACAAAACAAGTTGCGTTGGGTTCGTGATGATGAGGGCTACGCTCTCGTTCATTTTGAGGCAATTCCGAGAACGTTGATTTTTGAGCTAAAATTTGACCCCTGGTCCAGATTTTGATCACCCGAGCTAGCAGAGGTAAAACATGGATAAGGGATAGGCATAAATGACATCGTGCAAAGGTGGTGGAGCTACTTGCTGTCCATGCATAATAGTTATTTCCAATGGTACAACCGCCGGCTCTTATAGTTGTTCAACCCACTATTGTATGGTTTAACAATCATGTCATTTGCCCAACCAATGAAACCAATGGTAAGTGTATTAATCATTTGCGCAAGAAATGGTTATACCATAGTTTTAAAACCAATCATACAAATTGAAATCAATACCAAGTGTTTAACCAATGTGACATGCGTTGTATCAATTCATATCAAGAGTTTAAGCGACGTACCAATGCGTTTTGAACTAGGTGTCATATCAAGGGTTTAACCATAACACCTATATATATATTATGAAACCAATGTGAAAAGTAATTTGATCAAATAACATGTAAATCTAGCTGCCAATGCATCGCAATTTAATGAAACGAACATACATAATCAGTCAAAGAATGCCTAATGAGTGCAGATCAAAAGGTCTTGCCAACTGTATAATGATAAGTAAAATATAAGCTCGATAGGCATATCGACAATTCAATAATGATTTTAATGTGATTTTGAAAGACCAAGTTTTCACGCTTACAGTTGTGAAAACAAAAACGAAGGTAAATGTGCAAATGTCGCAAAAATAAAAGTGTCGTTTATTTGAAAATTGCGACGAAAAATTGATGTTTGCAAAACATTGGTGTAGGCAGCTTATAAGACAATGGAAAAATGTAAATTGGCTGCCAACATATGGCCAACATTTCTTTTTCATAAATGGGTTTGACTAAGTTTTATGATTTCAAAGGAAAGGGGCCTTCCTTCCTGCATTAAAATTGCACCAATTCCATGGCCTGAGGCATCACACTCCACAATAAATGTTTTTGTGAATTCAGGTGTGGTCAAGACGAGGGTTGTACACATAGCCTCCTTAAGTTTTTCAAAAGCTTTGGTTGCTTCTTTTGTCCAAGAAAATGTTTCCTTTTTAAATAATGTTTTCAGAGGTGTTGTTATTTGATCCTAAAAGGATCAAGAGAAGGCTAAGAACAACTCAGAACTCGCAGAGGCAACTCAGGATGCTTAGAATGGATTCAACAGAGAGAGAAAGGGAAAAACTTCAAGGTTCCCAAAACTTAGTGAAAATGACATGATCTCTAAGAGAGAGTCACAATCTTTCTAACGACACAAATAGATCATCAAACGAAGTTACGGATTGAAATATATTTGCGGTCAAAGTTTGGTCAACCTAGCCTAGTCAGCATGGGATGAGTCAACATYCGTACTGCTGACATCARCATTTGTGCTGCACACATGGAAGGAGCAGGAAGGTGACACATGGCATGTTGATGTCAGCATGGTGACATGGTAGTACCAGAGGCTACCACATGTCACCCAGTTTTGGCACTTTTGGGCTGATCCGTGGACCAATAGGATCGTGCCACGTGGCAGTTCATACACTGATGTGGCATGATGACATGGAGTGATGATGTGGCATGATGAAATGGTAGAGGAACACATGGCCCAATGTGTGGTTTCCACRTGGTAGGCGGAAAAAGCACAATGATAGCTCGTGAGCGAATTTTGAAAAGCAATTAGAAGTTTGGTGGGTTCACCAAATCTGGTGAACCATGCCAAAATTGGCCACGATATAACCGTTGGGATATGGATAGTGCCACCGCTAAACATAGTGGAACAACTTTGTAATATATATATACATTGCAACAAATTAAAACCCAAAAGGAGGAGGCCTGCGGGTTTGACCTCGGGACCTCCTTCCCACTATACGCCTTTGTGTTAACACCCAAACCAATAGGCCAACGACCTTCCTTTGTTTTTTTTTTTGTTTGTTAGTTTGTCCGTGACATGKGGGACTAACCTGTGGCTAAGAAACCATGACTCAGGGGCATATAAGCCGTCAAAATCACCCRGGGTTCGCACCCGGCCTGAGCCACACCAACCCTTAACATGGCTAGATTTTTTGTCCCCAGAGGTTTCGAACCAGTGACTTAACATAACGGATCATCTTAACAACACACTCTGTCATCGAATATCCTACACCTCGGGGAATAAACTCTTAGAATATGAAAGGATGTGCTCATTTTACCATTGACAATATCACTATTGTCACCCAACCATAGGCCAAAGCCACCCTCCAAGCACCTTAACCTTGACAGAGAATCACTTTGGAACAAACCCTAGGCAAGATAGCCAAACAAAGGGTACCGCACCTTTCCCCAAGGATAGTGCACCAACAAGAGTTGATCAGACAGTCCAAACCCTATCCAAGAGATAATCCAATCCAAAACGTAATTGCTAGCTACAGCATCTGCACCAGCATCTCTCCTCCAAACCTACGCACAAAACTAGGCACTGCAATGCGCACAAGTGTTGCTCTGCAATTCTGAGACTTCCTGCCAGAATGAAGACTGGACTCATGTATTTATAGTAATTATGGCTAACTTCCTGAGCCGACTTCTCATTCTGGGTATCTATTTGTTCAGTATATATTATTTATTCTGGACGACTTCTTCTCTTGGAGGCTATTAACCTAATATAAGTTAGCTTCTTGAGCCGAAAAGTCTTCTAGGGTTATTAGCCAACTCATTAGGGTTTCTCTTGTTTCCCAGAGTATTCTATTCTCACCAAGTTTACATGTGGAGGTAAATACCTCTCGTAGCTACCATAATATCAACATTGCCTCCTAGCTAGGGAGGTATTATAGGTAATGGTCTTGAGCACAAACATACCATTCACTCGGTAGCATCAACATAGTTGTATATACTATCTTATGACTAGATTATGAGAACCATCATCATCATTAGTGTCATCAGCTGCATCATCTCTCGAAACCATACTCTATCTGAGTAATCAGACATGATGCTCACTCCATAGAGTGACATAGGAGTCGTTCTTCTATTCTGGACATACAACCAAGAAGAATAGATGTTCTGAACCATTTTTCGTCTGGGAAATCTCTGTCCTTTAATCATCCATTTGGCTGATAATCATTTACCAAACTGTTGATAGTATTCAAGGCAATCAGAACAAAATAGAACACAACTGTGTCTATCCATAGTAGTACATAACTACAATCCAGTGGTACACTACCACACCAAGTCCCTGATTGTTGAGCCTGGACCATTCCCCACCCTGGGCCATTCCTCTGGCACTAAACAAAGTGCAACCTAGAGAGAATGAATCCACCCTAAGGAATGACTGTCTGGACCATTTCCTCTATTAACCACAAGAGGAAAAGACTGTCGTATACCAACCTCCAAAACAGACCATTCCTCATGTTAACCACAATGAGAAATCGTTGTCCGGTGAGGTGGGCCAGTCTTCTTAAGTAGCCCTCAAGAAGAGAGACTACCCTAGACCACTCCCCATGTTAACCACAATGGGAAGTCATTGTATATGGTACATCAACAATCTAGACCATTTTTCGAACTCGAAAATGTTTGTCCGTCAGAAATCTCAATCCACTTTCTGAATTGGAAAGAATCTACTCATCCTAGACCATTCTTCGAACTGAAAAATTATTTTCCATCAATCAATAATACATTAGTGATCCCTCACAACCTGGGAGTTATCTCTTCTTTTCTCAATAAGGAAGTCCTCTCCACGAGCTCCAGCTTGAGTATGCAAACTCTTTCATCTTGAACATAATCTTTACCAAGATGTCTGCTTATCTACTCATTTGTGGAGATATGTATTGGAGAACCACTTTCTCCTTTCTGGACTTCATCATGGATAATGTAATGCTTGATTTCAAATGTACTTCGGTTTGGAACACTAGTTTTCTCTAAAGGCTTCATGTAGCTCTGATCAATAAAGTATATCACTGTTGGAAAGACTGGAACATATCCATGTGGCACTTCTTCTGTCATCATGAGATCTAATATTTTGAGTAATCATCTTGATACAATATCTCTGTTATAGAAAATATTCACCACGCTTATGTTGTGCACTGGAGGTTTTCCACCAAGTTATCTTCTTCCATCTGCATACAAGGGTCTCTATGACTCAAGGTCTTGAGGTTTCTCTTCATACTCTTGTTCAATTGCTCTGGAGAATAATATTTACATTTATCTGATGTAGAAACTCCAACCCATGGATATTGTTGATGATATAATGACTCGTGTAGAGGTATGTATGGTTTATTGGAACAAGTGATTATCATAGTCTTCTCCCTCCATCTGGGAGAACCTATACTTCTGGATCTTTCAATGCTTGCATATATACATTGTTCTTCATCACAACTTTCAGTTCCTCTGCTTGATTTATTTTATTGAGTTCATATCAGGTTGGTAATATTGTGATTCTTAATATAGTGACTAGTTGTTCTGGCTTCTCTTTCTTTCTTGGAATCTTCATGTTCTTATGATGTTTTTCTTTATCTCTTGGGTCCATGGAGTTTCTTATAGATTCCATGTCCTAAAGATTTCACTTTTTCTTTCATTATAGAATCATGGATTTGGATGGTCAACCAGGGATACTTTAAGGCTTCTCTTCGAAGAAGACTTCTTCTGAGGTTGAACTGAACACGTACTGTCTTTCAAGGCTGCTAACATGGATATATACTTCATCATCTTCAATGGATCATAGGATTAGATCCCTCCTAATCCTTGCTTCATGTATGAGTTCATATAATCGTCTCCCTCCGTCTAACAAAGTCCATGCTTCCGTCTGATTGTCTTTTGAAAAATGTCATAAGTCTTTCTCCAATTTTCTCTTGATTGTTGACTTCTTTATATCTTTGCTTCTTATAAGTATCTTCATGATTGATTCTGATTTTGGCTTATCTTGTAATAGCTTCCACATGATTTGTTTGATGTATTTCATCCTTTCATTTGTATTATCTAACTTTTATAATGATAGCAATCCTTATCTTGTTGTTCTTCCATAGTTATAGTTTTTCTTGGAACACATTATCTTCCAAGAGATAGACATACAAGATATGTACAGAGACGATGCAAACAAGATATGTACAAGAACTAAGAAGAGTATTATTACCTTCATAAGAAGAAGTCTCTTTCATCCTGCTTAGTATTCTTTGTAGGTTTCTTTTCTTCGGCAACTGATGCTTCATGTTTCTCCTTCCTTTTATTTAGCTCGAGACAATGATTCTTGTAGTGACCATACTTTTGACAGTTGAAGCATTGTATTTCTGAAATATCTTTCTCTTGATCTGTCTTCCTCTTTGAACCAAAATTTATTTTGTTCCTGAAATAATCTTGTTGTGAAGGCTTGATCATCGTACTCCTTTTGGGTTTTCTCTTTTGCATTTATCCTGGATTCTTCTTGTGCACAGCAAGTCCAAAGTTCTTCAAATGTAGGATACTCCTTCCTTGTGTTCATGCTTGTGGAAAATGCATCCCACATATTGGGAAGACCATTGAGTACTATGTTTACCAATTCCTTCTCTGAAATGATCTCTTCAATAACTTGTAGTTGATCTCTTAACTGAGATATTCTCACAAAGTATGGTTTTATGAAATCATCATCATTCATCTTCATGTCACATAGCTCATTCTTCAGACTCATTATTGGTCCAATGTTTCTGACTGAGAAGAGGTTTGTTAGGGCATCGTACATCTTCTTCGATGAGTCAATATGGGAGATGTAGGATATAAAGTGGTATTTTATAGAGTCCACTATGATACTCATGGAATTGATATCACCATCTTTGAACTTCTCCATAACTACAACGTTCTGCGGTTCCTTTTCTTTTCCTTCTTCAAACTCTGGTTCCATGATCTTTCCTTTCACGATATCTAGCACTTTATTCTTGGCAAGGATGAGGTCATTCCTTGTCTTCCATGCTCTGAATTTAGAGGCTCCATCTAAATTTGTCTCTGACTTCATAGAATAAGTCATGGCTGCTTTGACTTGGTCAAACCCTAGATTTGACCAAAAACTCAAACTTGACATCTTGGCTTGCTAAGAGTATCAGAAGATGCACTAGGCTAGGGCACACTGATCTGTCCTGAAATTAGGTCAATCCCTTCACTTAAGGTGCCTCAATGAGAGGATCAGGGTTTCTACAAATGCACCTGCTAGTAACCCTAGTTGCAGTGCTATGGTGACTACTCCTGCTAGAAACCCTAGTGGCAGTTCTTCAACGAGCTCAATATCCTTACGGCTATGTTTCCTTCCAGTGGTTAGGCTGAATGAAGAAGGTGTGGGCCCATAAGTTGTTGAATATGGAAGGATTGGCTCATTTTACCATTGACAATATCACTATTGTCACCCAACCATAGGCCAAAGCCACCCTCCGAGCACCTTAACCTTGACAGAGAATCACTCTGGAAGAAAACCCTAGGCTAGATAGCCAAACAAAGGGTAGCACACCTTTCCCCAAGGATAGCACACCAACAAGAGCTGATCAGATAGTCCAAGACAAAATGTAACTGCTAGTTGCAGCAACTGCACCGACAACTCTCCTCCAAACCTGCACACAAAAATGGGGACTATAGTGCTCACAAATGTTTCTCTGCAATTCTGAGACTGCCTGCCAGAATGAAGACTAACCTCCTGTATTTATAGTAATTCTGGCTAACTGCCTGGGCCGACTTCTCATTCTGGGTATCTATCTGTTCAATATATATTATTTATTCTGGCCAACTTTTTCGCTTGGAGGATAATAACCTAATATAAGTTATCTTCTTGAGCCGACAAGTCTTCTAGGGTTATTAGCCAACTCATTAGGGTTTCTCTTGCTTCCCGGAGTATTCTATTCTCGTCAGGTTTACACGTGGAGGTAAATACCTCCTGCAACTACCACAATATTAACATAAACGACCTTCCTTTGTTATCAGCGCCTGCATATTTTATTTAAATGTTGAGTCCGCCCAGCCTAGGGAGGAATTCGTGT
This sequence comes from Picea engelmannii, assembly GCA_009831015.1. Taxonomy (NCBI): domain Eukaryota; kingdom Viridiplantae; phylum Streptophyta; class Pinopsida; order Pinales; family Pinaceae; genus Picea; species Picea engelmannii. Next base: position 80,676 of record ML814592.1, on the reverse strand, counting down.
GTATGGTATGGCCTTTGGGAACACATTTCTATGCAGTCCAGTCATTAATTGCAGGCTGCAGAGGGGAACGAAAATTGAGAAAAATTTATTCGTGGGCCTGGGAGTGCTAGAGTCGAATCAAGGTGTGGAGACAGTCATTTTTGAGTAATTTGACGCCACAAATTCAGTGGTGTTGTCTGTTTTCTGATCTAAGCATTATTTCTGCAGCTTGATTCTAGAATGAGGAATACTTATGTATTTTTCCAAATTCTTTTGTTGAGTTAATGAAAGAGCCTACCCATTTGAGAGCAGGACCCAGAGACGTAGTCCACCAAGGAAGAACTCCGTTATCAATTTTTTGTGTTCAAATTTGATTCTTATGTCTCTTAATTTTTTAGCTTTTCCTTCTTTAATGGTGCACTTTAATTTATGCTCATTTAATGCAATTCTTTATAAGACACTTGATGAAAAGATCTTGGATCATGTTGGTATCAGAGAAATCGTCTTTGAATTGAATTTTTGAGTGTGAATCCTTATTAGGTCCAAGCATAAGCAAGGTGAAGGAAATATTAATACTTCCAATCCTGAATTTGGTCGTGCATCCTGAAGGAAGAAAATGGCAGAAGACAACAAGCGTGATGAACAAGAGAAAAAATTTCATATGGTATTTTATATCATTAGAAATGGTTGAACAAATGTATGGAGATTACAAGAAGAGGATGAAGAAGAAAGGGAAGAAAAATGATGCACATGCAGATGATGATGCTTCAGTAAACCAAGGGGCTGGAGGAGATCCTCMTGAGCCTCCATCTTCACCTTCAAGTTCTAGTTCTTCTTCCTCTAAGAATTCTCATCATTCTAGCCATAAATCCTCTTTTAAGAAACCATTATTAAAGATTGATGTAAAATTTTCTTTACCTATGTTTAATGGAGATGTTAATCTTGAAAATATAAATAATTGGATCCGATAGGTTGAAGTATATTGTCATGTTCAGCATATTGATGAAGAGGAAGTTAAAGTGCAACTATCTTCTCTTCGGTTGGAAGGCACCACTCTCGTATGGCGGGAGAGCAAGCTTCAGGACAGAAGTAAGTGTGGTAATATTATTTCCTCATGGTCGAAATTTAAATCTACGATAAGGAAAAAAATTTATCCATTAAGGTATTTACATAAAGCAATGATGGAATGGAAAAATTTAAGGCAAAGTAAGGGTCAAACTGTACAAAGTTTCACAGAAGAATTTAGGAAGAAATCTCTTGCATTAAACATTCCTTTGGATTCTTATGAAACTTTAATGAAGTCTGTTGGCACACTTCACATTTATATTTGTCATATTGTTCCCTTGTTTAAATCCACTAGTCTTGACGAAGTTTGTGTGCATGGCACTCACCTTGAGAATAGGAGGAAACATGTTCAAGAAGATCCCACGAGGAAACCTTCCAATCTCCCACAAAAATATTTCAAGAAGTTTAAAAGGAAGGACAAGAAGACTGCCACAATGATGAGAGAAGGAGGATATCTATCTTGCACTCATTGCAAGAAAAGTGGTCACGATGAATAACATTGTTGGAAACTGCACGCATAGAAGAAATCAAAACAGTTCAGTGGAAAGGGGATGAAAATAATCGTTGCTACACTGCAACAAGAGCTTGGTTCTGATTCAGGAGATGAAGGAAAGATCACAGCGGTTGGAGTACAAGGTAAATATTCCCTTCATGCTAGTTCAAGTTATAATAATGAATCTCATGATGATGAATGAAAGAGGAATGAATTATTTCGCATAAGAGTTGTATCTAAACACACCAAGATAGATATATTATTTGATCTGGGTTCCCAAGTAAACTTAATATATGAAGCACTTTTCAAGAAGATGGGTCTTGAAATGAAACCACATATGAAGCCTTATCCTCTTGGTTGGGTATGCGATAAAGAAAAACTTAATGTCACCAAACAATGTAGGGTCATATTTGATATTGCTTCAAAGTTGACTGATGAAATGAATTTGGATGTTGTGCCACTTGATATATGTGGCATAGTGTTGGGAAGTCCTTATCTTTATGATAGAAAAGAAGTATTCTGTCTTCATGAGAACAAATACCACCTTACTAAGGGGGGAGTGAAATATATTGTTAGAGCTCACAGCATGAGGGTAAATACAACACTTGTTAGTGCATGGCAAATGAAAAGTCTCATAAACACTAATAAGAGATATGTACTCATGGTTGTTAGAGAGAAAGATGTCGAGACATCTGATGTTTTCCAAGGATGTGATCCTTCTCATAAAAAGGAATTAATTGATATTGTTTCTAAGTATGATGATATTTTTCAGGAACCAGATGGATTACCTCCTAAGAAGAAAATCCAACATGAGATACATCTTCAGCAGGATTCTCCTCTTCCTAATGTGGGCATGTACAGGATGTCATTTGTGGAGATGGCATAGATCAAGAAGCACTGTTGCAAGCTTCCTTTTAGTGACCCTTGGTTCCAACACACACAATTGCTCTATACTTGCATGAAGAAGATCCAATTCCTCTTGATAGACCAAATAGAGTCTTCAAGCTTCTGTCCAAACAGGGTTCTTCACACAATTATTTCACCAATTCTTCATTCAATCTTGCTTAACCTTTTCCATGAGAAAAAATTCAATATATAGGAGAAGGAGAGATAGTTACATGGATGAGGATGATCCCATCAAATCTGAGAAGTCAGTACAATGACAACCATACGAATGCCAACTCATTTTCTAGAAGATTCCCTTCTAGAACCCTCGATACCTCCTCTCCTTTCCAAGCTTAAAAACAGGTTCGCACCCTATGTATAGAGCATACTGCGAGTAGTTCTCACCCTAAGTGTGGGTGGCCTGTGAGAATGAGGGATTCTCACACCCTAGGCCATAGGCAGCCTGCGAACTCACCTTAAAAATATGTTTTTGGAAGGAGACAAGAGCCACTTTTTCTCAGGCAAAAAGTCCTTGTTGGGAGCCTGAATACATGACTGTTGAGACATCACCACAATGAAAAAAATCATGTGTAACAAGCATGTAAATGGCTTATTGGATCAAGGGGTCATCAGGACTAGTTCATCTCCTTGTGGTTCTCTGACCGTGATGGTGCCAAAGAAAGATGGCACATGGCGAATGTGTGTCGATTACTGGGCCTTAAATAAAATCACGGTGAAAAATCGATACCCTCTTCCTCGTATAGATTATTTACTTGATCAATTGAAGAATGTTGTTTATTTCACTAAGTTGGATTTTCATAGTGGATATCATCAAATCAGGGTCGTGGAACAGGATGCATTGGAAAATTGTTTTAAAACCAAACATGGATTGTTTGAGTGGTAAGTTATGTCATTTGGGATTTGTAATGCTCCGACAAATTTCATGTGTGTGATGAATGATGTATTCAGGCCTTTCCTAGATGAATTTTTGATTGTATATTGATCCAGGTGGATATCGGTGGCCACCCACCTTTTTCGACTGGCCCAAAACAGTTTTCTGGCAATTTTGGCAATTTACTATTTTTAGCAGTTTTTAACTTCTGGGTCCAATTTGAGGGCCCAAATGAAGGTTTTTCGAGATATAGGTTCTCAATGATCACCTACAACATGATTGAGCCCCCAAAATGAATCTCCTCGATGATACCTTTCCAATGAACTATCATATGCCTAAAACAGAGATCGTATGCAAACGTTATGACCCCGGGAAGTTAATGTACTAACTTACCCAAACGAGGCCACATGGATTTTGGCGCTTCATATCCTAGGGTTAAGTTTTTGGATGTCTAGGGTTTTGTCATTCCTGTTTATTGTAAAAATGCCTTCAAAGCCTCATTGTAATCATCTTCTTACGAATGCGAGTAGTCGTCACATCTCTTCTCAGAGATAAGTTTCCACCATTCTAGCGAGTCTTTCACTCTGTATTTTTACAGTCTTTGTACATTTCTTTCATTAATAGAAATCATGTATTACTGTATATATGTGTTTATGAATTCATAACTAATACATTTCTGTTATATTATTGAATATCTGTGATATCTCTGTGCATTTCTTTATTATATCTCCACTCTCATTTTGTGCCGAAAATAATCCAGATCATATATTTAGATGACATTTTTATTTTTAACGTGACTTGAGATGAACATGTAAGGCATGTAAAGCAAGTATTGGATACTTTGCAAAGGGAAAAGATGTATGTAAAATTGTCTAAATGTGAATCCGGCAAGACTGCACTTGTGTACTTAGGTCATATTGTAGGAGGAGGACAATTAAAAATTGATCCTTCCAAAATTAATGTAATTGTAAATTAGTCTAAGACAAAAAGTGTAACCTAATTTCGAAGCTTCTTAGATGCATTCATGTATTGGAGGAGGTTCATTTCAAACTTCTCCTTTATAAAATCTCCTTTTCATTCCTTAACCAGTGTGAATAACACTTTTCAGTGGGGAGGAAAGCAACAAAAATCTTTCGACACTTTGAAGGAGAACATTAGTACCACACTAGTATTAGCACTGTCGAATCTTCAACAACCTTTTTAGATAGAGAGAGATGTCAGAGGATATGCCATGGGTGCAATATTGATGCAATATCATAATTTTATCTATTACCACTCTGAAACTTTTAGCCAAGTTGTTGTTAACTATCCTACATATGATAAAGAGTTGTATGCATTAGTTAAAACCATAAAGAAATGGAAGCACTACTTGTTAGGGAAGGAAACAATCATACATATAGATCACCAACCCTTACAGTATCTTCAAGCACAGACCAAACTGCAACAATCTCGACATTACAAAAGGATGGGTTTTCTACAACAATTACATTTGGTAATCAAGTACAAAAAGGGTACAAGTAACAAGGTAGCCGATATGCTTTATAGACCTCCTATTGTTGCTTCTATTATTTTGAAAAATACTTCTTTATCTCATGATAGCTATGTAGAACAATATGCCATCGATGAAGATTTTAAAGAAGTATATTAGAAGCTAACCCATGGTGCACAGGTAGAGAACATTGTTTGCAAGGAAAAATACTCTACCATATTGGAAAGCTATGTATTCCTACAAGTGCACGAGTCCATATAATACGAGAAGCTCATACTTCTCTTGTATCTGGGAATTTTGGGGTAGGAAAAACTATGGCTCATTTGCAGAGGTTTTGTTACTGGCCTCAAATGAAACCAATTGTAAATAAATATGTAAAGGGGTGTGTGATGTGTTCTACTTGTAAGCCCACTAATAGAAAATTGGGGCTATACTCACCACTTCATGTTCCATCCCATCCATGGGAAAGTATCTCCATGGATTTTGTAGGGGGTTTACCAATGACCAAAG
>ML814592.1:44389-58081 GCA_009831015.1 Picea engelmannii | reverse complement strand
ATCATACTGACACTTGACACGTTGTTTGTGATACTCATTGGCCAAGGCTGCATCTTGACACTGCTCATCGAGATGCTCGAGATATAAAAGGTGTTCCTCAAGAAGTGTAGTGTCGGGAAGTAGTTCCACTGCCAACTTCAGAGAATGGATTTGACATTCAATGGGAAATACTGCCTCCATCTCGTAAACAAGTTGGAAAGGAGAAAAACTAGTAGCAGTCTTTATTGAAGTTTGATAAGCACAAAGTGTCAAATTGACATCAAATGTCAATTTGAATTGGCCGAATTAATCGTTCGTTGAAGAATAGTCTTGAGAGATTTATTAACAACCTCTACCTGACCATTCACTTTTGGGTAATAAGGTGATGGATGTTCCTATTTAAACCCTAGTTTTGATGTTAATTCAGACATCATTTTGTTCTGGAAGTGACTGCCATGGTCTGTGACAATCTCCTTCGGGATACTGAACCTGGATATGATATGGTTAAAAACAAACATGGCAGTTGTTTCCCCACCATTGTTGAATGTCAGCATAGCTTCTACCCACTTAGTAAAGTAGCCCTCTGTTATGATGATATAGCGATTCCCCCTGGCAGAAATCGGGTGACATGTAGTGAAATCAATCCCCCACTTGGTGAAGGGATTGAAAGTAATAACTTGAAACATGGAATTTGGGTGTGCATTCATCTTTGAATATTTGGCACAGGTGACACTTCTTGACCACCTCAACACAGTATTTGATTAACGAGGGCCAAAAGTATCCAGTGTGAATAATCTTTTGGGTTATTTCCAACCTAGAAAGATGACCACTACATGCTCCTATGTGATAGTCGTTTAAAACAAGCTCTGCTTCTTCGTGAGTGAGACATTGAAGGAGAATGAAATCCACTCCTTGACAATATAAAGTGTCATCAAGGATAATATAGTTCTGCGCTTGGTGGCATATTTGTCGACGCTCATCGCTAGAAGCAATATCTTCTTCTATAACGCATACTAGTAATTGATGTCAATCTATCTTCTTCCTCTTTTCGCTTACACACACCTACACATTTTATATATCTTAATATTATAATAGTTTTAATGTGAAAATATCAGTAGATAAATCACACCTAACCAAACAAAGTGTAGGACTTCAACTTATATATCTCTTTTGAAATTAGTTTTCACTATGTTATTGGTAAATTCATTTCACTTGATAATTTGCAGCATCTCACAATTGAAATAAATATAGAGAATTAATTTCCTTTTCACTAAAACATTTTTCCTAATGATAATGAAATCAATATAGAATATTTATTTAGTTAGTAAGGTTTTATCAATTTATCAACCTTTTATTTTCATAAATATCCTTGTTTTATATATAGTTTTAGTAAAATAAAAATGATCTATATTAATTTGATGATTTTTCATTACTTTAATATTAAATTATTATTATTATTAAATTATTTTTTATTAATATCAATATATTAAATCTGTTTATATAACTAATTATTTAAACTATTATTATATTTGTCTTTTTATGGAAATTATGATATAAATATTCCATTAAATTATTGAAAATATTTTTCACACAATGGTGCATACAACTTTTTGAATCCATCAATATTGTATAATTAAAACATTTTCTATAATATTTCCCCACCCCCACAAGATTAATTAAACCCTACTTGCATAGTTAATACATTGTGTTTTTTTTAAATAGAAGTTAAAGGATCTCACCCATTCTAAATTATAAAAAAATACTTTCACATTATTATTCATATAATTGAATTTATGAATATTATATAATTACATCTGATCGATTAAACAATATTTTTATATTCAATCTATGGACCATGTCTATTTTGTCAAATATTGAGGGAACTCAATCAATCTATTGAGAAACTCTCTAAAGATGCCCTTGAAGGTTGTTGAGATTATGGAGGATTAGAAGATTCAATTTATGACGAGTTATCTTTTTTTTTGACTACTTTGGTACTTGTGTTGATTTCATGATGTAAAAGAATGGACGATTTAGCGTTCATAGGCCATGTTAATTTTGTTTGATTTTCTAGTGATGGAGCCTAAACATGGACATGATTGTATTAGGATTAATTTTGAAGTCAATTAGGATTGCCACTTGTATATTCTATTTATTAGAATATAAAGGATTTTTTCACTCTAAAAAAGTCTATAATGAACCAATTAATTATTATATTGAGATAATCAGATTTAATAATTACTAACTAATTATTACATTAAGAGTCAAATTTAAATAATAAAACTTTTACTTAGAAATTCATTAAAATTTTGCATCCTCTCCATACTAATTAGATATTTATTAGCAATAATAACCATGTATATTTAACCTTCAATATTTTTGGATGATTGTATTTGGATTCCCTTAACATACAACTATTTTCCATTACTATATATGCATAAAACTATCTTCCATTACTATATATGTGCGTGTGGGAGAAACACATCAAACCTGGAACAACATACAACTATCTTCCATTATTATATATGTGTGTGAGAGAGACACACATCATCCCTGAAACCAAGTGGTTTGGGCTATGTCAAAGGATATGCTTTCTTCTCAATATATCCGTGTGAGAGACACATGAAACCTGGAACAAAGCATTTTGGGCTACGTCAAAGGATATTATTCCTTATTTTGGAGAAGAGAGGGAAATCGTCTTTGGAGAAGAGAGGTCTTGTGGTGGTGGTGAGAAAGTGACTTGACTGATCCGGATTATTTTCGGCACGAAATGAGAGCGGAGGTATAATAAGGAAATGCACAGAGATATTGCAGATATTCAATAATATAATAGAAATGTATCATAGATGCAACCATAAACACATATATACAGTAATACACGATTTCTATTAATCAGAGAAATGTACAGAGACTGTAAAAATACAAAGTGAAAGACTCGCTAGAATGGTGGCAGCTTATCTATGAGAAGAGATGTGATGCAGATGGCCTCCCGCACGTCTGCGGTCACCAGGACCTCCTTTTTCCCTAGGCCCGAAGAGATAAATCGCTCCTCAAATTCCTTTCGGGACTTCTCTGCACCCACAGGATGCTTCTCTGACGATCTCCCTTCGGCTTATCAGGAAATCGAAACTCGCGTGATCGCTAATCCAGAACTCACGGACTCGGGTCTTGTAAATCCCCGACTCCCGATCTCTGATGGCACCCCACGCGCCTTAGCTCCCTCCGGCTAACCTTTCTTACATGCAACCTATTGGCCCATCTGAACACGTCCTTTTCTCTTTATCGGAAATTCGGACTTCGCAAAACTGCAATGTGTGGGATTCACCCTCGCGGGATCTCCGATCCCCGATTCCTGATGCCACCTGTCTTCCACTAACTCTATGGGTCCACACGCCAACCTGTGGTTACCGAGATCTCTCCTATCATTACCTCGCAAACCTTAACGCAAATCTTAGCGGTTGTCACTCGCAAACCTCTGAGTTCATGATGTGCCGACGCCACCTGTCGTCGTCTCCCTACAAGGGCTGACCTCCTAACACCTGTCCTCCACCGAAATGGTGTGGTTGTGGGGCCCGTCGCGTTTTGCGAAATCACGGCTTCTCTTGCAACGATTCTGTTGTAGGCGGGAACCTCGAAATGTCGAACCCTGACTCCCTGGGATCTCTCGCCACGTGTCCCTACTGTGATCAACATCTATGATTCTATCGAGAAATCGCGATTTCAACATGCACAAGACTCTTGTCTCCGGAAATCCCGATATCCTGAACTCCGAACTATCCTGATTGTTGACACGTGTCCTATCCGAGATCAACGGCTATGATCCCTTCTCGGGATTTTGGGACTTCCGATGTCCTGTTTCCCTCGACCTCGAGAACTCTGATTCTTTGAATGCTGACTCTCGTCAGATCCTTGACACCTGTCCCGTGTGAATGGACGGCTCAGATCTCGTCGGGGTTTCCTCTAGGATTTCCCCCAATGTCTTTGTCATATCTTCATGATCACCTTATTCAGCTTCTCCCATGGTTGGTCCTGTTCTTGGAGTCTCCTCAGCTGCAAAAATTATTGGCCATTGGGAAGATCGCTATGATCCCCCATACCTCCTTCATCTGTTTCCAACTTCACCTATTGGATGTGCATGCCCTGCACTTTTACCCTTTCCTCCAGGGCTTCAATTTGATCCCACAGGTCAGCAAAGCAAATGTTGCCTACTTCTTCTTCCTTTGCTTCTGCAAGCTCTCATGCTGTAGTGTTTTCAGCTTCTCGGCTGAAAATATCAAGCCACTCCTCGGAATGCTTGTTTTCCTCTTCTGCTCCTGCTGCAAACTCCCATGTTGCAGTATCTTCAGCTTCAACGCTGAATGCTTTGAGCCATTCCTCGGAATGCTCACTTTCCTCTTCTGCTTCTACGTCTTTTGCGGTCAGCTCCAATGCTACAGCACTCTCAGCTTGTTGGCTGAAATCATTGAGTCGTTCCTCAGAACGCTCATTCTTCTCTTCTTCTGTTTCTGCTTGGGAAATCTTTGCCATCTGCTCCAATTTCTCCTCTTTCCTGACAGTCATTTTCAGTTCTGACTGTTCTGCTGTTGCACCATCTGCAACACAACTTTTGGCCTCCTCCTGGGCAGATGGTAGGAATATCTCCATTCCCCCAATCATCAGAATATCATTCTGATCTTCCTCCTCTTCTATCAGCTGCATCTGTTGATCCAAATTCACCTCTGAAATTATGAGACCCTCAGACAGTCTCATCTGCTCTGTCATCTCCTCTGGCTGATCCAAATTCACCTGCTCATCCCTGCCCACCTGGCAATATGGGATGTCTTTGTTGCCTTCTTGGAAGACTATGAGATCAATCGATCCCACCTTCATCAGCACTCCTTGTTGAATTGAACTCTCCTCTGAGTCCATGAGACTCTCAGACAGTCTCAAATTCTTATCTCTGCCCATATGGCAGTTTGACACACTTCCGCTGCCCTCCTGGCAGTCTTCGAGATCCCGCAGCGATCTCTGATCATTTCCCTCCTGGAAAATTTAAATTCCCTCGCTGTCCTCCTAACAGTCCGTGAGATCCTCAATTGATCTCAACTCGTTTCCCTCATGGCAAACTGGAATTTCTACTTCTCTGCCCTCCTGTAGTTCTTGAGATCCTCATATGACCCCAATTCAAATTCTTCATCATCGAGACCTCTCCCAGTCTCTGGCCAACAGTGATCAATCACCTCTTCCTCTGTGGCCTTGAGGTTTTCAGCATACCTCAACCATCTCTTTAACAGCCTGCGTTGTCCTTTGACCATCAGCTCCCTGACTGGCCATTTCACCTTTGGCGCCTTCATGGGCCATTCATATACCCATCTCGGCTTTTTATTCTGCCGCATCTTCATTTCGATCTCTTCCATCTCTTACTTTATGTCAACGAGTTCTTTATCCATCTCTGTTGCACTCATCAGCTCTGGCTTCCTCCGTTCAACTGACTTATGGCCTTCAGTAGCCATGTTGTTGTTCATGTCTACCTTCCTGGCAAACCTGCTGTTGTCACTCTGCATCCCTGAGTGTTCCAGCTTCATCTCCCTACAGTCCTGCTGACTGTCTATAGACTACTGCCTACCTGCAAACAAGTCCTTACGGAGTCCTCCAGTGCTCTGTCTTCTCCCTGCTTTCCTATTTTCTCCTCTTGCCTGAAATATACAGACAAGAAATCACTCTGATACCACTCTGACGCAGACGGCCTCCCGCACGTCCACGGTCACCAGGACCTCCTTTTTCCCTAGGCCCGAAGAGCTAAATCGCTCCTCAAATTCCTTTCAGGACTTCTCTGCACCCACAGGATGCTTCTCTGACGATATCCCTTCGGCTTATCGGGAAATCAGAACTCGCGTGATCGCGAATCCAGAACTCACGGAATCGGGTCTTGTAAATCCCCGACTCCCGGTCTCCGATGGCACCCCGCGCACCTTATCTCCCTCCGACTAACCTTTCTTAAATGCGACCTGTTGGCCCATCTGATCATGTCCTTTTCTCTTTATCGAAAATTTAGACTTCGAAAAACTGCAATGCATGGGATTCACCCTCGCGGGATCTTCGATCCCCAATTCCCGATGCCACCTATCTTCCACTAAATCTGTGGGTCCACATGCCAACCTGTGGTTACCGAGATCTCACCTATCGTGACCTCGCAAACCTTAACGCAAATCTTAGCGGCTCTCACTCGCGAACCTCCGAGTTCACGATGTGCCGACGCCACCTGTCGTCGTCTCTCTACAAGGGCTGACCTCTCGACACCTGTCCTCCACCGAAATGGTGTGGTTGTGGGGCCCGTCGCGTTTCACGAAATCGCGGCTTCTCTTGCAACGATTTCATTGTAGGCGGGAAGCTTGAAATGCCAAACACCGACTCCCCAAGATCTCTTGCCATATGTCCCTGCTGTGATCAACGTCTATGATTCTATCAGGAAATCATGGATCGTGATTTCAACATGCACAAGACTCTTGTCTCCAAAAATCCCAATATCCCGAACTCCAAACTATCTGGATTGCTGACACGTGTCCCGTCCGATATCAACGGCTATGATCCCTTCTCGGGATTTCGGGACTTCCGATGTCCTGTTTCCCTCGACCTTGAGAACTTTGATTCTTCGAATGCCGACTCTCGTCAGATCCCTGACACCTGTCTCGTGTCTTTGTTGATTGGTGACTCTTCAAGTGAAATATCACCACTTTCAACCGAAAGTTCTGAGATTAGTTTGGCAGATACCAATGACTCATCGTGTTAACACATATTGAAAAGGGTTGACGACGGATATGACGTTGGTCTTGTGAAGTAAAATATAATGATGGAACCATTGGATAGCATGAACAATTTCCAAAGCAAGCTTCTCAACATGTGAATAGTTGAGTTCTGGTCCAACTAGGCCTCAGCTAAGATAGTAGATAACATGCTCTTTGAGCACATCATCCTCTTGAACCAAGACCATGTCGATTGTAGACTATACGAAAACCAAATAAAGAAAGAAATACTTGCCATAATCTAGAGGAATGAGAAGAGGGGCAGACGTCAAGGCACGTTTCAATGCTTCGAAAGAGTTTTGAGTTGCTTCATCCCAATAGAATGGGACCCCTTTTTTCAAAATACGCATGAACCCTTTAGTAATCTCAACATAATTAGCAACAAAATGTCAAGAAAAAATTTATTTCCCCTTTAGACTATGAATCTTGGGGATTGTGCGTAGGGGAGGCAGCTGAACCATTTGCTCGACCATGATCTCTTTCGTTGACACGATGAAACCTAGTAAGCGTCCCGATGTCACACAAAAACTGCACTTGTTTGGATTCAAGTGAATCCGACAGTAGCAACACCTCTCAAATATAAGTCATAAATGGGTGGGATGATTGGATCTCTTACGAGAATGTGATGCCAGATCATCCAGATATGCCTCGACTATGTGTTTAAGGTCGTGAAAATCAAACGACATGGCCCGCTGAAAAGTGCCTCAAGAATTATTAAGCCCAAAAGGCATTTTTCTATACGTGAATGTCCCAAAGGACAAATAAAATTCATTTTATGTTGGTCCTCGGGCTTGATATGAATTTTATTGTACCTAGAAAAACCTTCCATGAAATAAAAGACCTTGCAACCCACACATTCATCAATGATCTGGTCAATAAATGGGGTTGGAAAATTGTTTTTCAGGAAAGCTTTGTTTAGGTCACAAAATTCCATACATACGCGGATTATACCTTGCTTCTTGTTGATAGGAACAAGGTTCGATATCCATTTTGTAAATTTCACAGGGTAGATGTAACCAACCTTTATGAGTTTCTCTACTTTAGCCTTTATCGTCGTTGCTTTGCGAGGATTTATCAGACGAAGATTTTGTCGGACAGGTTTGATATCAGGATAAGTTGTGATTTATTGTTCAACATTGTGTGGATCAATGCCTGACATCTCCTCATAAGACCAGGCAAAGATGTTGTGTAATTATTTAAACAATTCAGTGTAGATCTAAATCTCTTCGAGAGAACAATCCGCTCCAACGAAGACATTTTCCATGACGCCAGGGGTTCTAGAGATATCAATAGGAATCGTTTCAGAAATACTTTCCATGCTTCGCTCGACATATATTTTGTGCATAGCCAAAGGGTTAATAGTACAAGGGAAATCTTCATTCATGGTCGTAACAAACTCTCCTCCCTCTATTCTCTTGAGCTTGGTTAAGAAATAAGATCTATGGTGAAGATCGTCCCCAGGTATTTCTGGTCCAATTATTGCCTCGAGGATCACCTCGTCAGAAGGCAAGACTAAGTCCAAATGGTCGTGAGTTGCGAGAGAGTCTTGAGCCCAAATAGGCTCGAGAATAGGATCTAGTTATTGTGATGGATTCAGATTAGGGTTTTCCAAGGATTTCTAGACAATATTGTACGCAACCTCAGCAGTAGATAAGGGCATAGCCATTCCAAGGTGCCCTACCCCTTCCATCGAAGTCGATGGGGAAGGTAAAATCCATGGGTCTTCAAAGTAACTCATTTTAAAATACGAGACCTAAAAAATAACAACCTTCGGTTGGTCGGGGACAGCTGAAACAAACCTAACATCATTAGCATGCGACAGATAATCAAAATTCCCCATTAAATATGGAAACAATCTGTCACCTAAATTTATAGTACCTATTTGCATGTTGTTAATCATCAGGATTGTGGATTCCATCGATGAAGGTTCAGGACGGGAGAAGGATAACTAATTAACGGTTATGATCCAACCTTCGTGAGGAAAACATAAGGCCCAAAAAATGGTGGATACGATCGTTGTCATGGTGTAGTTCCAAATCTGCCCTAACAAAAGATTGTAGTCGAGAGGCGCATCGACTACTTCTACCTCGACGCACACAGTTTTTCCCTCCAACTGCATGAGGAAAGAGGGAATTATACCATGTGGTCTAAACGATCGATCGTCAAATGTAGTAAGCAACGTGGGCAATGGAGACAACTCAGTTTGGTCAATGGCTTTCTAACATGCCAACAACATCACACAAGTCGAGGCACCCTCATCAACCACCGTACGGGAAATGTTTTGTGTCAATGATTTTGTGGCGTATGCCACTACTATCTGAAAAGAGACATGGTGAGGAAGACAAGGTTTATGGTCTATAGGGTCAAATACAATCATTCCTGAGTTACTGGTCTTGGCCGCTCCCAAGGTAGACAACAACGCTTTTCTCTATGAGGGGAAACTCTGGAGAACTTCAAAGTAGACATTGCACAAGAAGTTTGTGCCAGATCTTCCCTGATGGAGTAATTCTAAGCATCCCTTGCATTAGGGTTGTGAGAATCCTTTTTTAACACACCTTTAGGGATGTGAGTCATCATTTCTCCCACTATATTCTCAATTTTAAGAGGATTCAATGGGTTGGAGGCCTCTTTTCCCTTCTCAATAGATTCTAACGTTTTGTAGTTATGATCCCTGGTCAAAAGATGAGCTTCATATTTCTTCATGTAAATGTTTGCATCCATGTTGTCAGGATTAGGCCCGGGGGTCCCTGAATGCCCCTAGGCATGCTCGTGGATGAGGAAGCTTGAGCCATATTTTTCCCTTGTAGAAAAGGGTTTCTCAACATGACAGGTTGTTGTTGTGCTAGTAGCTTTTGGGCTTCCTCAAGCCGAGGGCATTGGTGAGTCAAGTGGTCATCCATGCAAATATTACACGAAAAATTCACTTTTCTCTTTTCATTTTTTCCCTCGCCAACATTATTTGCAGCCTTCTTATCCCCCTTACTCTTCTTGTTTTTAGGTTTCCTCTTTCCCTCGGTTTGTTGGTTACCCTTGGGATTTGTCGATTGCACACTATGTACATATGAATTTTGGGTTACGAGGGTAGCCAAACTAGGAGTTTGGTTGGCCACAGTCTATTGAATCGATAACTGTTGTAATTGATTAGAAAATTGATCTGTGGACTTTCTTTGTGATGATCCTACTATGTCATGGACGTGAGGACCAGAATTTTGTTTGGTCTTGTGAAACATCGACCGTGGTGCGTCGGGAAGGATCTCATATAGCATACCAAACTAAGATTAAATCAACTCCAGTTTTTGGTCTCTCATGATAGCCTCTTCCTTGGAAAAATATCCAGACGTCGCAACATATTTGGATACATAAGGTACCAAGGAATTTAGAAACCACTCGAGAAAAAATGCGGGAGGTACCTTGACTTTAATCAAAATATTTTTCCGTCACCATTCTCGGATGTGAACCAAGATATGGTCAACTTTCATTTGCCCGAAGTTGGCCAGCAACTTGGTGTCAACATCATATATTACTGGTAGCTAGAAATGGTTCAAGAAAACCATATCCAGGTCATTAAAGTAAGCTTACTTCAAGCTATCATGCTCAATATACCATTTCATGGAACCCCCTATAAGAATGCGTTGAAATAAGTGCAACTGAACAGATTTATCCTTTAACGAATTGGATGAGCACCATAAGTGAAATGTCGTTACCTGATCACCCAGATCTCACCAGGCTCGCCTTCGAACTTAGGGATGTCTGAGGGAAACTTAGTTGGCATGGGAGGCCAATGTGTATCATGACAAATCAGGTCGTTTAAAAGTCTCGACAAATCTGGAAAATGCAGTGTTTCTAGAAAAGGTAGTTTCGGTTGTGGCAGATTCATGTGAAAAGAGGGTCCTGGATTTGGCTTGGCACCAAGTTCCCAGGAAAATTTTGACTACTAGGCAGGGTTTTGGTAGAAACCATGGTATCCCTGTCTAGCAAAAGGGACTTGCATTTGATTTTGCATTGTCATCCAATTACCAAGTAAGATGGCATGGCCTGTGTAGGGATTTCTCCTTGTACAGTGTTCCAAGGAACTTGGTTGGGGATGTCCCCAGCCAACCCTCCTAGCATAGGTACTAAACCATGCTCGGGGTTCCACTGAACATGGGAGGGGTTTCCCCTGATTGACATCCCTTATGATGGAAACGAGCCCTCCCAAGGATTCCCAATACCTTTCGACGAGTAAACTCATGTCATCATTCCTTACGAAGGAATGAAACCTTGTGTATGGTTTTGTTGACAAAATAAGGGGTTGCCCCTAGTTGAGAAAGAAAACGAAGAGAAAGTGTTATTTCCAAATGCATCAAACAAATAAAAAGGCATTGATCCCACCAAAGTCATGTAGGATGAAGTTCCATGGCTTCCTCCATTGAACAAACTATAGTTGGTATTAGGCCCAGTCGACTGTTGAAAAGTTCCTCCAAGTGAAGGGGACGGAGGAGGGATATGACCTTCACCGTAAGGAATAGCGTTGAACGGGGCAGTGGTTCCCATGGAGGGTCCTTGCAAGGGAGCATTAGATCTCCCTTCCCCCAAACCAACGGTCTGTAGAGTAGAGTATGTTAGAACTGAACTAGAGTCAAAACACGACATCCCATACGAAAAGGGAGAACCAAACACATTTTAAATGGAGGGAACAGTGGTCAAATTTGTTGAAGGGATTGTGCCATTGTTCAAATTAGTGGGTGTCTGGATAGCCGTAGTCCTGACAAGAAGAGGTGGGGGAGGAGGTACAATGCCACATCCTGCGACAGTTGAGATAGGAGTATGAGAACTCCCTGACAAAGTAGCACTAGTTTCTTCCATTGTCGCTCATCGAACAAACCGTCGTTCAGGTGAAGTCACTTTGGGAGGGAATATATAAATTAGAAGTGGCGTTGATAATTCAATGAATGGAGGATTTGTTGGCATGAAACCTTCAGTCTCAAGGTCAGAAAAAATTGATTCCTTTGGTGCAAGAAATTCTTCTCTCAAATCTGGCTCGAGTATAGTTTCTTGTGGCCTGATAGATTCAAATGAGCCTTCTTGATCTAGCCTACACCTCGACGGTGGCGGAGGTGGCTCCAAAGTAACCGGCGACGGGCCCTAAAGCCTACGTGAATAATGGAATTTTTGATATTTCACCTTGTGAGATGATCAAATGACACTGTAAGGTTTAGCTAGCACGAAACTCAGAGCACACACTAAAAAGTTCCTAATGGTAAATCAAGCAACCAACTGACTAGTAGGAAGAACAGTTACACCAATCGACACTAGAGAAACTTACCAGTGCAAGTGTAACTTGAACACAGAAACACCCTCTGGGTATACTCTGCAAAGTGTGATCCGATGTTTTCCTTGGGTACCTCAGTATACCCCCGTAGTCACTTGTGTAAGTCCCTAAAAATAGGCAACTAGGTTGCCAACTCGCAGTCAATCACCAGGCGGGTACATTCGACAGTCGAGTTGATCGTAATGAGCAGTATAACAAAGTCTGAAGCCTTTCAAGGGTACCGAAGGCAAATGGTCTAGAAGACAACTGAAGATATCAAACAAGTTCAAGGTCCAAGAGGCTTCGTATTCAAATGTGATCAATGTAATTCCCAAGAACGACCCTCAATATACAATCCCCACTATGCTTAGTCCAGCTTTGGAGGGGTTATCTCCTCTACCTTTCCTTACACGACCTCATGTTTAGTCCCTATGTTAGAGGGGGGTCTCAGCTGAATCTTACGATACTAGACTTGGACACTCCTTATCACATACTCCTATATTTTTTTAAACGGCCTTGAAGAGTTTCCTCCCCACACCTATTTCAAGGCCCTGGAGACTAGACTAGTTGGTGAACCCTACAAACAAAAAGTCTAATTGATTTTAAGTGTTAAGCATTGATTTTATGGGCTTGACTTACTCAAAAGGGTATGGACGTGCAAATTATGGTGTTTGTAAGAGATGGAAGAGAAGAAAGACTTTAGAGCACTTATGAAAAAGAAAACTAGATACTTCAAATTTAAAGAAATGGCTTGTAAATCTTTGTCAATGTAAACTTATCAAAATAGTATTTCAAGATCTTATAGTGCTAAGAGATTCCTAAAATAGATTTTCGTTTTACAACGAAAGATACTAAATTTTTAGGGAAAAAACAAGAAAGGAACTTTGAAAAAGAACTATTTTCTTTTGTAAAAAGACAACCTATGCTAATATTACCAAACTAAATGCATAATTGAATGCAATTTTTTTTATTTTTTTTCAAAATGCTTAAACAAGAAAAATAGAAGTAAAAGATCTTTTTGTTTTTCAAATCATAAACTAGATAAAGAGAAGATAAAACCCAAGACTCATACAGACCCTAAACCACTGCCTGAACGCAAGCACTCACAAGAATCCAGAGGATGATCTAATGCTTATAGGTCGACTCTAAACCTCTAAAGAAAACAAAGAAAATGAAGAAACAACAAGGGTTCTTTACTAAGAGAAAGTTAAAACTAATATTTAACCCAACCAAAGACCACTAACAGAGACCCTGAAGAGTTCCAAAAGGCCTGAGAATCATAGCTTCTTGTCAGGAAAGAAAAAAAAAATCTTCTTCTTTTTAAAAAACCTTTCAAAAGACAGAGACGTTGGTTGTTCTTAAGCATCCTGCGTATGTACACGGGTTGTATATTGTGCATACTGCATATGTATGCATTCTAGATAGAGCATAGGGAGCGTACACCTCTGAAAAGTTTAAAAAAGAAAGAACAGGCCTAGAAAACTGTCTGGGCAGGGAAGGCTGGTAGGCACCTGGAAAGTGACCAAAGAACCTAAACTGAGTCAGTAAACCTAAAAAAACTCAGAAAGAAACTAAAACAAAATGAATCAAAGAAAGTTTTGAATTAGATGAAAGAACTTTGCCATTGTGTTTTGCATCTTT
>ML814591.1:76645-93135 GCA_009831015.1 Picea engelmannii | reverse complement strand
TTTTTTTTTCTGCCTAAGATGACTAAATTGTTGGATTTCCTAAAAATGAGTGGAAAAATAAAACTTTAATTAGTCAAAAAAATGATCTTCCTCTTAAATATGGCTATTTGAATGCCCCTTATGCAACACTCCCAATCTCCAAAGTATTGGAGTGAACTCTTTAAGCCCTTTCCTTGACCTATTCATATCTTGTTACAACATTTAGACATGTTATTCGTATTCATTAAGTTATTCGCTTGCATAAAGCAATTTCAATGGTGGATTTATACACCATTGGAATGGATAAACTAAAACCACTTTACACGGATTTTTGTTAAACTAGAAGTGCAATCTACATGAGATGGAGAAGAATGTACACTACAAAGATATTCAACATAAATAGGGAACTCAACAATGGATTATTATTATATTTATGGGTCCTATTTGGATATAGTGGATTATTAGGATAATCTTTTTAGAATGAAGTGGTTTCAAAATGGTCTGGTTGTAATTGGAGGGGACCTAAATTTCACTCTAGGAGCTTCTAAGGTGTTGGGACCTATTGCTCAAGTTGATATTCTGTCAGGGTTTTTCATTAAAAAAACTAGAAGATGTGGGTTCATTAGACATTGAGCCAACAAAATTGTCGCCAACTTCTACTTCTAGTTGCATAAGACCATCTACTACTATAAATTTGTCTCCCCCACCACTAGGGGAGCCTCCATCTTCCTTTTATTTTGGTGCACCAACACTCTGTGCTCTACCTTCCTATACTGACTGCACACCACAAATGTGTGCTCCTTCTCCCGGCCTAATTTTACCACCACAAATCCACGCTTCATCTCTCGGTTCGATCTGTGCACTGCCACCTTGCACAAAATCGTGCTCTCCAACAACACTTGATGAATATTTCTCATTTTCACCTGCTTTGGAAAAAGAATATTACATATAAATTTATTGACAAATAAATTCCTTTAAAGAAAAATCAACTATCCATTTTTTATCAAATTTTATTTAATGAATTGTTATCCCCCACTTTTAGGGATAACTAGGAGATTATGTCTCAAGGCCCACAGGTCCTAGACATGGAGTTCCGAGAGACAGAGTGACTTGAGCATGGCCCTGGAGGGCCCGTAATTTCTCCCTTCAACGCCTCCACTTTGTCAGCCGCAACAACAACATCCATCACCTTCGGCTTGGTCTTGCATCATAGATGGTTCTTGCTCCATGAGGTAATGAGTCCGGGTATCATGGTATGTGTCACTCTGATCCTCAAAACCTTTGAATATGTGCATTTGATTCCTTTGTTTCTAACAAGTGCTTGGATCTTATGCTTGTCCACTTGACCATGTCTGGGGGGAATGACAAGATTCCCTAGCAAGCTTATGTCCATAGGTTTTGAGTTGCCACTGGGGGGATTTCTGAAAAGCCAGTGTTCGTCCCCGTCATACATACCATTTTCCACCTTATTTCCCGCTCACCCATCCCATTACACTGGTCTGGGCATAGGGTTGGCCAGACATTTAGGGGTTGTACCTTACCTTGTGGGAAGAATGGGATAAAGGCCTGGGGGGTAAAAGCAGCTGAAAATAAAAGCCTAAGAATAAAACCTTGAGATGCTCTGCCCAGGGATCCCCAAGAAATCAATAAAAGGCTTCTCAACAAGAAACAAAGGGACCTGTAAAAAATAAATCAAGACCTAGTTGAGGGATGGGGGGTCTCATCACGAGCCAGCTCATTAGGTCCATGGGTGCCTAACGGTATGACACTACCAACATATGGTCACCACTCCAGGGTAGTGGCTCTTGGTGGCATGGCCAAGAGAAAGGGGGTCTCATCACAAGCCAACCTTCTCATTTCTGTGAAAGTACTTGTGGGTAACATTTCCACCTCTGGTCATCAAGCCAAGGCAGTGTCCCTTGACTAGCTTCTTGAGAGAAAAAGCAATAAAAAGATAAAAAAAATAAAGATAAGACCTGGTTATTGGATAGGGGGTCTCATCACGAGCCAACCTATTAGGTCCATGAGCATCTAGCGGTATGACACTACCAGGATCTGGTCACCACACCACGGTAGTGGCTCTTGGTGGCATAGCAAAGAGAAAGGGGGTCTCATCACAAGCCAACCTTTCATTTCTTTGAAATGTTTGTGGCTAACATTTCCACCATTGATCACCAAGCCAGGGTAGTTTCCTTTGACCAACATCTTGGAAGAAAAAAAATTAAGATAAGAGGCATGAATGGGCTTGGACACATTGCATCCATGACAGGTACAACTCACCCTCCACAAAGGCACCCACCAGTGAGACATCCTTGTTATCACTGCACCTTTTTCCCAGGCATCCCCATCCACCTCACCTACTTTCATGACTTGGATTTGATCCTTTCCAGGAACAACCCTTTTCTAGTAGACTCTATCCCAATACGACGTCTTGTCACTTTCCCCAAACTTGTATTGAAGACTTGTATAATGTCTTTGAGCACTAGACTAGGGTAAAGGGGTTTTTTCACATGTTTAATAAATATTGATGATTAGATGTGATTGACATTGCTATGATCCCTGTGACTTATGAGCCCATGCAGGGCGTATTTGTTGATGTGCAGGATCATGCCCGATGGACAGGTACCATGTTGGACATATACACATGGGGAGATGATCAGTTCGGACCTCCATGGGGCAGAAGAGCCCACCAAATGGATGTTGACATCCCAATAGGGGGCAAAGACATGGCAAAGCGTTTGTACTAGGGAAGAGCAGAAGAATCCACTAGAGGTCGCTGAGCATACCTGTACCTAGGGGGGTTGAGCCCTCTCCATAGGAGCGTTGGCCTTGGAAGGCTTAGGACATCTCCCAGGATTCTCATGACGCCACCCAACAATATGGACGTTTTGGGAGGTAGCTTTAGTAGTTTTTGAACGTGTGGCAGCTTGGAGAAGCCTAAGGAGGGCTAACGTTTTGGTCCAGGAGGTTGCATTTTCCCTAGAAGGGGCTAACGTCACCCTAGAAAGGCAATCACGTCTGTCTATTGCTTGATTATGGTTTTAATTTAAGCATTTAATGTAAAACAATATGATTTTGGTATTTTGGCCTTGTCGGCCTTTTAATGACCTAAAATGTAATTTAGGTCATTGCTACTGAATAAATTGAGGGTTTTTACCTTCATTTTTTGGAGGAGCTGACTCACTCATTAGTGAGGTCTGAAATTTACGCCATTTTTGGGGTTATTGGCTGAAATATTGAGGCACACTTGTTGAAGGAAGATTTTACTTGGAATTTTTGGCATTTCTCTTGGTGGAAGGTGTTACAACTAGGGTTTTTCTACTTGGTTTCTTGGTTTATGTAAGTGAATTTATGTGAAAACTTCTTAATTGAATGGTTTTAGTTTCATTTACTTGCATATGTAATTATATTTTGTTGAATAAAACCCTAGGTGACAAGCACTAGTTGTTGTCCTTGTCTTGTGTCCCCATTGAGATTTTTAGCCATTTGATTTGCATGAAGAAGATAGAGCCTTGCCATTGCAACACTTTATCCTTCCTCTTAGCCTAGTTGTTTTGTCATTGTTGATTTAAGACGGAGAAAAACGCACCAACGCCTAGCTATTCTACACTTGGTGAGTCGTTTTTCCCTAGGGTTTGCTTGGTGAATCCTTGCCATTGCAACACATCACTTTCTAACCCTCTTGTCTTAGATCAATCATTATTCAAGCTAGTCGTTTTTCCATTGAGCTAAGGAAGGAGGAGAGAGCACTGAGGCCTAGGTTTTCTACACCAAAGTGAGCCTCTCTCCCTCAGGGTTTCATCTTTGAGGCCTTGCCATAGCAACACCTCAAAGTTTAACTCTCTTGTCCTTAGTTTTACCATTTTCACTTAGTCCTTCAGACTTTGCGTCCTCTCTTTGACTCCATATACCCTAGGAACGCACTGATCTAAGGCCTTGTGCTTTGAGTGACTTGATCACAAAACAAACTTCCAATTCTTTGAACAAACCCTAAATTTTACTAACCCTAGCCTAGCCTAACCCTACTAATTATATTGTTGTTGTCATCTTCTTGTGCTATAAACACCTTGGTGCAGCGATCGTTTTATTTTTAAAAGCAATTGAATGGTTGGTTAAGGCAGTATCTATGAAGTGTTGATTTTGTTACATTGAATGCCACGTTTCTCTAGCATTTATTGAGAAGTGATATTGTAATCATTGCTATAGTGTAGACATTGATTTACTTCATCAATATTATTTCTCAATTGTTTATTATCATAAAGTCATTGATTATATGAAGTACTAACCAACAAGCAAGCTTGCACATGTAGTTTCATTGTTTCTTTGTTCTCGAGCAGGGATACTTCTTGGTTACTACTTCCGGTTATCTTTATTGGCTATAAGTCAGACTTTCTGATCAAGTGATGACTTGTGAGGGGGATTATTATTACTTAGCCTTGCTAAACCCTTTGCCTTCTCAAAACCCCAGGTAACTGGGGACGTCTCCCCTGGACCTTACCTCCCTAAACAGAAAGAACCTTCCCATCAAGGTGACAGTGGGTGGGATTGGTTCAGTTACGCCAGTTTGACCTCTTTTCATCAATCCATTTATCCTAAATACAAACTACATGATAACATTTTGGCGTCATTTTCGGGGAACACTGAGTCAAAATTTCCTCAAGATGACACTTTTCGGTAAGCCTTGCTTCTAGAGTTTTTACCTTACAAGCTTACCTGGCGACTCCACTTAGGGTGTTTTCCCTTATCTTTTGATAGTTTCAAGAAAATTATCTAGCGACTCCACTGATGACGAAGCCAACTATGACTTCACAATGGGACCCGAGAAACTACAAGCCTTTAGACATGAGTAAAATCCTGGGATACTGAAGACAAATGCCCCCAAAGTACGAGAAATGGCTCCCTAGATTCACTGGTATTGATGGGGAAAGACCTGACTATCACATGAGTAATTTTTGGGCTTTCTTTCAGCACCACCCTATCAATGATGATGTTGAGGACTTGGTAATGAAAATCTTCTCTGCCACTTTGCATGGAAATGCTAAGAGATGGTATGATAATCTTCCAGCCGCTAGCAGCACATCTATGAACCAGTTAGAAGAAACCTTTCTCATTAGTTGGGGCATGAAATTGGAATATATCTAATTATTACTTAAAGGACTTGAATACATAAGACAAATAGAGGATGAGACTATCAGGGCTTTCGAGGTTAGGTTTCAGAAGTTACTACACCAGATTCCTGGAAGCCATTGTCCCGAAGACAAGTACCTCTTGTATCTTTTTACCAATGCATTCATGGGGCATTTGAGATTCCTCCTCAATAGAAAGGGTCCAAAAACACTTAAATAAGCTTATAACATGGAAATACAAATGGAGGCAAATATCTCCTTGTTCAGGAAGGGACATCCCTCTGCCCCTGATGCCTTTAGTTTGGATACATTACTTTCCCTTGATATCTTTACTAAAAATTCACAAGAAAGAAGGAAACAAGTTATCAATAAGCAAAATGAAGACACAGTTCAGGAGTTGGAACCCAAGAAAAATGATAAAGTATCAACCTGCGCTCTTCCCTCAGATGAAGTCATCCATGAACCTTTTCCTCCTGCACCACAAAGGGACGATGAGGTTAGTTTCTTTCCTTTTCAGGATTTCGATGACACCTTGTTCCAATATTCAGAAAATGAAGGAGAAATGAAAGCCTTGAACGAAGAGAATATTCCTTGTTGTACAATTGAAGACAAAGGGGTAGCTCATGAGGATGAAACAATAACGCATGTTGAAGACACCCAAGTCCTCAAAGATCCTGTGATGCATGAGAATCACAATCACACGCAAGTGGAAGACAACTGGAATTACACCAGCGCGCATTTTGAAGACATTTTGAAATTTAAAAGATGAAACATGAATCTAATAGATGGAGGAAGTAATTGTCCTGAAATGGTTTGGATATTGTATAGCATATCTTGAGCGTTCACTCTCATCTGTCAGTTGGAGGCATTTAATGTAATCAATGTAAAGTAGAACTTATAGTCTTTAATTTAGATTAGATAGCTTGAGGTTATAGGAGGGAAAACTCGAGAAAGCTCCCTCGTATGTATTGTATTGGATTACTATTTTTTCTCATTGTAATTGTAAGTTAGAAGCTGCAGAGAAAGAGAGAAAAGAAGAGAAGAGCAGAGATTGTAGAAGTTGTGTAAGCGGATAGTTGTTGCTATTGAATCCATGTACAAAATCACTTGAATTAATATAAGGATGCTTTGATCCAATTTCATGGTGTTGTTATGGTTACTATTTGCATCTATTGAATCACATGTTTACAGTTTTCTTATACACTATGTTTTCATTTGTTTCAATGTTGTGTGTATGTATGCTCGTGATTTCATGTTGAATGTATGAAGTATGTGTAAGGAGAAGTGTAAGTTTCAATTGTTTCTCTTCTTGATAATTCCTGGAAGGAGTGCAGTGAAAGTCCGCAAGGAGTGTGTTGACAAGACTCTGAGTTTTATCTCAGAAAGAAAGCTTAGGAGAGATAGAGTTGTTCTTATACCAGCAGAAGTGCAAGGATAGCATAGAGTCGTGCAAGGTGTGTGTAGGCTGTTGGAAGTCTTAGAATTTTCCAACCCAAGTGAGTGGTTGAAGGATTCTGTTGCAGGGAGTGTGCAGAGTTTGGAGTTGTTCAATAACCAGAGGTTATTGTAAATGCTGCAAAGAGTGTTTGCAGGAACCCCGTAGAATCCTTGAGTTGTTGCAGAGGTAAAGCTCAAGAAGGATAGATACTTCAGAGATATTGAAGGAAGGACGAGGTTTTTAGTCACCTCATAGAAGTTAAGTTCATAAGGAAAAATATGTCGAGTTCTTTGGCTGGAAGCCATCGAAGGATTGAATGGACGGTTGAAATTCTTCAAGGAAGAATCACCGAAATTTCGTGGCTCGTTGGATCTAGTAGATCAATGGAGAGGATAAGGTTGATAGTATTTCAACACTCACAAGTTCCGGAGGGATAGTAGCTGTCAGATTGGGACCAACGAGAGTCATTGATCTAGAGATTTGAAGTTTCGACGGTTCCGGAATTGGGAGTGTGAAGGAACAACCACTCGGAAGTCGCGACACATGAAATCCCGAAATGATCTGGATCATTGATCGCTAGAAGGATCTGGACCATCGATATGTGGCAAAGGAATATTGCGATTTTGGTTATCAGGCAAAGGGAGATAAGGCACATCGAAATTCCCTGATACGTGAAATCCCGATGCACTCGAAGGTTGGGCCCCAGGTCGCAGTCGAAGGCCGTAGCAGAGAAGATATAAGGGAGGAGCGAAGGACCGTTAGCCCATTTCAGGACTTCAGGATCTGAAGGAGTGGGGGTATCTGGTAACTCGAATCCCCGATACATGAAATAGTGTTGCACCCTTTATGGTAAGTCAGTGGTCACACCAGTGGTCACATGGGGTGGAGGTTTGTGCCTAGCGTTCATTCGCATGGGCATAACTCCTAAGAAGGACCTATGGTTATATGTTTTGGGAGATTCCATCTTGGAATCAGAGAGCCATTTCGGCTCAAAGGTGTTGAAGATCCATAGGTTAGGAGGTGAGTGGACTCTACCGAGGTAGGGTTCTGCGTCAGGTGGTATCAGAGCCTAGTTAACAAATTGTGTTTTCTGTAGAGGGAAGACATAGGACAATTGTGATTTGAATTCTGCGTGGACAGATTGCAACAATGAAGACAAAAAGACGTCAAGAGAGAGCTATGCCCGATCCAGCTGTGGAAAGGGAAATGAGAGAACTTTGCGCTCGATTAGATGTTATGGAGACAACATAGAAATGAGCTACTGATATTGGAGATGTCATTGAAGCAGAAAGTGAAAATGAGGCTGGAGATGAAGAAGAAGTTGTAGCCGAAGATGCTGCGGAAGAACGTCTATTCATATTTGTTGCAAGAATAGGTGCTAGAGAAAAGATGAATATTTCGATGTATGAAGGCAACATAGATGTTGAAGAGTTGCTAGATTGGTTTAGAGCTCTGGATAAATACTTCGATTATGAAGATATCAAAGAAACTAAGATTATTCCTCTTGATTATGATTCCTCGCGTCCCCCTGTCAGTACCATATTTTTTCTTCATTTCCTCCGCAAGTGCTTTCTCCTTTGTCTTATCGTCGATGAATTGCGTGGGATCCATGCCACAGGATAGAAACCCTATGATGTGCGCAATAAGATCTAAGTATATCGAGACGAGTTTGTCCAACCAAATGTCCCTGCCATGTGTGACTGCTAACAATTGTTTGACGCAACCGCTTGCGTACTGTCCTCTGCCAAAATGTGGTAGATACAACAGACCTAAAATCCCCGTTTTCTCCAATCCTGTTTCCCATTGGAGTGGTTGGTCAATCGGTTCCCCAACCACATTCAGTGCCATAGTCTGTAAGTATAACCTCTTTGAAAATTCTGAGAACTTGTCTGTGTCTGCTACGTCATGATTCGAGTATTTGAGCTTCTCGATATGACCCAACAAATCTGGCTTCACTTGTACCCCGGTATTTTGAGGTCCCAATCGTCCCTGTTGACATTACAGATCTTTGTCAGTGCATTCTCCAATATTTTGTTAAATGCCTCTACCGTGCCATTTGCTTGTGGATGATATGGTGTGCTCTTCTGATGGTGGACTTCAAACTCTTCAGTCATAGCATTGATAGTATTGTTAATGAAGTGCCTGCCTTGGTCGCTCATCAAAACTCTTGGGCATCCAAATCTAGTGATTACTTGTTCAAATAGAAAGTGTGTTGTTGTTTCTGAGCTACAATCCTTTACTGGTGCTGCTTCTACCCATCTTGTTAGGTATTCTATCGTGGTGATGATGTACTTTGCTCCTGTTCTTTTTGCTGCTGGGTTGATTGGTCCCACAAAGTCTATTGCCCACTTTTCGAATGCCTATAGTGTTACCTATGGTTGTAGTGGAATTTTGTCTCTTTTGTTGGGTTTACCTACCCTTTGACAGGCATCGCATCTCTGGAAGTACTCCTTCAAGTCTCTGTGAATGGTTGGCCACCATAGTCCTGCGGGCAATACATTCTACGCGGTAGCTTTTCCTGCGTAATGTCCTCCTGCTATTCCCTCACAGGATTTTGTTAATACTCTTGGTCTTTCGTGTTCTGACGCATATCTGCGCAAGATGTTGTCTACGCCCATTTTGTATAAATGTCCTGCGATCAATTGATAGTCTGTTGCTCGGACTACTAGGTTCTTCTTCTACGTGGTGTTATATTCCTGCGGCGCAGTACTTGTGCTTAAGTACTGAATGATATCTGCAAAGTATTCATTATCAATCTGGACTGAAAATAATTGTGTGTCTGGAAAGTTGTCTTCTAAATTTGTGACCCTTGACAGGTGGTCAGGTCCTGCATTCATTTTTCCTGGATTTACTATGACTTCAAAGTCAAATTCTTGAAACAATAGTAACCATCGACATGTCCTCCCCCCCAACATTGGCTTGTTGACTAGGTATTTCAGGGCTGAGTGATCTGTGAACATCTTAAATTTTTTTCCCAATAAGTAATGTATGAACTTCTGTAGTGCGTAGACCATAGCTAGGCGTTCTCTTTCTATGGTGTTGTAGTTCTGTTTTGATTCTGATATATTTATGCTCGCAAAGGATATAGGGTGGTCCAAATATCCCATTCCTGGCTACGCCAAGATAGCTCCAAGTGCTATGGATGATGCATCTACATGTACATGGAATGTCTTCTCCCAGTCTGGAAATACTACTATTGGCGTGATGACCATCTTTTCCTTTAGGGTATCCAGACCGTGTTGACATTTGTCATTCCACTGAAACTTTATATCTTTTCTTAACAATTTTTCCATTGGCGCGATAATTTGCGCGTATCCTTTGATGAACTTTATATAGTATCCTGTGTGTCCCAATGCCAGTCTTAGCCGACAGACTATTTTTGGTGGTGGTAAGTTAACAATTACTGCAATCTTCACAGGCTCTACTAGTAAACCAGGTTTGCATACTATATGACCCAATAGTATCCAAAACAGTGTTCCAAATATGAATTTCTTTATGTTTAATGATATCTGGCACTGCATACATATTTCTAACTTCAGCCGTAATACTTCTACATGTTCTTTCAACAAACTATAGACTGTCCAATCACCCAAGTATACTTCTACAAACTGGTGGATGAATTCCTTAAACGCAGCGATGACGACTCTGGAAAATATCGCTGGTGCATTCTTTAGTCCAAATGACATCACTGTGTACTGGTAAGATCCCAATTTTGTCGCAAAGGTGGTCTTGTGTCTGTCTTCCTGTGCTATCTTGATCTCGTGGTAGCCTGAGAATCCATCAGTGAATGAGTAAGATTCATGTCCTCCTACGTTCTCTAACACTTCATCCGTGAAAGGTGTAGGGAATGGGTCATGTAGGCATGCATCGTTCAACTTCCTCAAGTCGACACATATCGATATCCCTCCTTGTTTCTTGTCCTGGATTACCATCGGACTTATCCATTCAGATTCTTCCACTGGTTCTATGATTCCAGCTTCGAGCATTCTGTTGATCTCAGCTTTGACTTTTTGCTTTTATATTGGGTTCAATCTATATGGTTGTTGTCTAATGGGTCTCCCTTCGGATCTGAGTGGTATTTTCATTTCTCCTAGCTCTCCTGCTATACCCTTCATCTCTGTAAATGTCGTGGGAAAAAGGTCGTTGTACTCGCGCAGTAACTCTATTATGCTTTCTATCATTTGTTCGTCCCAGTAATCTTTGATACTAGCCATTTTGGGATTCTCAACTGTCCCAATGTTGAATTTCTTGACCTTGATCGACATGACAATAACTTATGATTCTATGGGTGGACCTTCCACTTCTCTTTTGCCTTTCGCTTCCTTGATCCGAATATCGCGAAGATTGTCTTCCTCTGGTGCGTCTTCGTGCACATGGTAACATGAAAATAGTTCCTTGACTGTCTATCTATTTCACTATTTCTCTTTTGTTATGAGCTCGACTTATGATTCCTTGATAAATATCACCCCTCTTATCTTTTTAAGAGATGCATCTATGTTGGGGTTCTCATGCTTGAATGAGAAAGTGACTATAAAATTCTGTTGTAATGCCCTCCAGGTCGTAGTTCCTCTACGCAGTTCCTGGTCTATATACCAGTTTGATGGTATGCCCTCTAGAGTGTGTATGAAATAATGGGGCCATTCTTCTGGGGGTTTCATTTTCCACAACATTCTGCACTTCTCCAAGTGTTCCACTGGTGCCCCCTGTCCATTGTACTTCTGCTGCTTGTTGTCTTTCTGTTATGCGCCGAACCTTATGCGCAGTAACCGCTTACATTGGTACCAATCAGTGATTGTCACTTTGTGTGCACCCCACCATCTTGCTGGTGTGGCCTTGAGTGCTATATCAAGTGCTGAGAGTCTCTGATTCTCTAAAAATTCATCTTCGTACTGTGTCAAGAATATTTCCAGATCGTTTATTCCATGGAAACTGGGTGGTTCCCTTATCTCCGTGCCTACCCATCTTACTGTGCGATCTATTCGTGCACATCTTCTTATGGAAACTTCGTGTAATCTTTGTTGCCAATTCTTTAAACCGATATCTGAGTCTGTCGCACATGAAGTAATGATCCGTCAACTGAGTATTCCATCTGCAGTTGGGTTTACATAATCTTCATCGCGCACAATTGTTCTATACAACTGGATGATCTCCTCTAAGTCTAAGCAAGTGGGTTCTACAAATCTTTCCCCTTTTGATGGGTCTAATGGCGTGATGACCCTGTATTCACCTGACTTAAATGTCATTTTTTCGTGTCTTTATATTGATTATGTCCTGGTTGTCAAACACCCAGTCCAAGCTAAGCAATGTTGGATATGGTGTTGTGTCGTCCACTATTTTGATTACTTCAAAATCTTCTTTAGTGCACACCCCATCCAGGTCTACTGTCACTCCTTTTAGTCTACCAATTGGTAGGACTCTGTGCTGGTTTGCTAGTTTTAGTTGAACTGGTGAATATCCTAATGTGGGCTCTCCCATACATTGCCATGTCTTCTTTGATAATACATTAACTTCGGATCACAGATCCAGTATGATATCCCCCATGTTGAAGTCTCCGATGTTTTCATTCAGTCTCAACTCCCTACTTTTTCTTCTCCTTTTATGTAGGTGATTGACTACCTTTTGTTCTAGTTTTCCTTCCATCTCCATACTACATATTTCTAATATGTTTTGTAGTATTTTCACAGATGATGGATCATTTAATAATTTGAAACATGATTGCAAGAAGCATTTGATTGTACTTACTTGTCCCATGGTGTGTATCTCGTTGGTATGATCCAATAACAGAGGCATCTTGTACTCCGGTGCTTCCTTACTTTGCTGCGTGGTTGAAATTGTCGCACTGTCCTCCTTCTGAAATTCTTGTCGGTCTTGCTTAAATGTCTCCTTCTCCTTCTGCACGTCGAACTACTTCCTTGGTTTGACGTTCTTCTTCACCCATTGGTTTTGTACTGGCTCTTGTTGAATTGCGTCGTTTCCTGTTTTAGCTCCTTTGTGAGTGACTATGTTGATTTTTCGTCCTTCATCCCTTGCTTCGGCTGAGATCCACTGAACATTCTGATTGTTCTGGTTTTTCTTTTCCTGAATATTTACTAATAGTGTCAGACATTCTTCCGTATCATGGTCCGATGCATGACAATACATACACGTTGCTGGTGGATGTGGACATTCCCTAGCATAATGTTCTGGTTGTTGGCAATTATGACATACCACTAGTCCTCTACCTCATCCAAATCCTCCTCTCACTCGTCCTCCACCTCTGTAGCCTGCTCGATCTCTTCTCGATGCATTATACTGAGGCGCCTTATTGTACTATGCGGTATTGTACTGAGGTTGTGCTGTGTTGTACTGTGGCTGTGCGGTATTATATGGTTGTTGTGCAATATTATACTGCTGCTGCGCAATGTTGTATGGAGCTGGAACTTGGTTAAATTATGGTGTGGCTTGTCCCATCATCATTTCTACCTGCACTCTATATGTATCTGATGTCCTCTCTTGCATAAAATCCATAGTTCTACAATCTTTGTCGTCGTGGCCCACTGATTTGAAAAAGTTGTAATATGAACCCTTTGGGACTGTCTGGTATTTCTGCATCATTGAGTAGTGATACAGATCGTGACCTGATTTCTTGTAGATTTCGCACCATAGTCCTCCTGTTGGTAACGGATTTGGCATTCCTGCTGCCATATACTACGTGAATGTTGGAAATTCGTTCTTGTGGCGTCCTTCCATCCTACATGTAGTACACCAACCGACTTCTCGTTTATCCTTACTCTTATTATGGTTGAGTTGGAACGTTAATTTTTTCAAATCCTCCTTTAGTTCTTCGATAGTTGGATCTGTCTGTTGATACTAGTTTTCTTCCAATTGCAGGGCTGCCTGCAGATCCTCTGCCTGCGTCTGAAACTTTTGTTTTTGTAGTGGATATTTTAAGTGCAGTAGCAGTGAATTGACAAATAAGTGTCAGTGCTGCATATTGGTCATGAGATATTTCAACTTTCCATTTAGTCGCTTGAATCTCTGGTCAATCTCCCATACAGATTCTCCCGATTTTTGTCTAATTTCGATCATCTCATTCATGCACTGATCTTCTGAACTCGGCTTCTGGAACTCGTTTATCAACAGTTTGTTGATGTCTGCAATTATTCTGGTTGTCCTTGGTGGATTGTTTGTAGATAAGCTCATGTACCAATCCAGTGCATGATCCCTTATTGGAATATCTAGCTGTTCTAGTTTAGTATCTTCATCTGTGATCTATTTTTCTTCCCAGATATTTTCACAGATGAACAAATGTTTTTTCGGGTCCTCCGATGCTTCTGCTTTAAATTTTGGTAATCTGATGGTGGGATCGTGTCCTGCCATTCTGAATGCTGAACTACTACATCCTCACGATGTAGATACTTGAATAGTGTTGCCTGAACTGGCTCCTCCAGATTTTTATCCTTGTGTAGACGTACTTCCTACTGCCCGACTTCTTCCAAACTTCGTTCATCTAAACGATGGTGTTCTCTTCAGTGTATTAGTCGCACATGGGTTTATGGGTTCCACACTGACATTAATATGGATAGGATTGCTGCCTTCTCTTCTCATTCTTGGACCTCTTGTATTCCTCTCATATGTTGCACGCAAAATTTCCTCAATCTACTCCACAGCCCGTAGATCCTCTACTTCTTCCTCGTCACTTGCCAAGCCTTCCCTCACGACTATGGCTCTCTTCTTGGTATTCACCTTGTATTAGTAGGGTACTCCACTACACGTCTTTCCAGTTGTCACAAAGATACACTTGATCTGGTCATCATCCATCATGATCGGGTCCAAGGGTTTCTCCTTCTTTCCCTTATCCTTTCCTCCTTCCATTTCTCCTCTTTCTGTCAGTGCTTCCCCCCTTCCCCCATGCATGCAGGGAAATTTAGTTGTCTGACTCCATTTCCATTACACCTTTTTTGTATAGAAGTATCTTAATAGAAGTATACAACGATCTAATGTACCTTCCTCGAGGTCCTCGTAGAAACTCTTGCTCTGCTGTGATGTACGACTTCGTTGTATCTACTTCAAACTCTGTTATAAAGCCTGCCACAATACTGTCGAGCCAAAAGTCTACTGCGCGGGTAAATTTGTTGTTTTCCTACTGTAACTGCTCAATCTGTACGAGGGTCCACTCTAACTATCGGATCCGGTTCATTGCGTGGTTTTCCTTCAACCTTAGTATCCATTCCTGCAATAAATGTGGAAAATCACAGCAAAAGACTTCGTGTAAATCAATAAACACGTATTTCTCAAGATATTTGTGGGGTTTTATTCTAGGGGTTCTGTTATCTTTCTATGCAAACTCTAACTCTTTTTTCCTTAGCCAACTTTCGATCTCTGCTTTTGTGGGTTTCCATGGTCTCAACATCCCCTTCTAGTGGCTCATTGCTCTTTGCCCTAATATTTTCTTGATCTTCCTCTGACAAACCTTCAACTTATCTCATCTACTCAATCCTCTTCTATTCCTACCAACAGAAACACAACCATTTGTTGGTTTTACTCTCTCTTATATCCTTTCTGATTTTATTGACCCAGGGTTCATGTCTGTTCGGGTTTCCAACAAAGCCTCTAAAACCATCGGCCCTCCTGGAAAACCAGAAGGCAACACAGAGCACAGGGTGCACTGCGTCGTCTCGTCCGAGATGGTCTTAATGGGTGGCTGCAATACTAATGTGTTTACAACCTAGGATTGAGTGAGAGATCCGATAACTATGTAAAGGGAGTGCTACTATAACTTATTAACGCAATATACCATTATTCACGATTAATGCAAGAAATATGATGAATCATTCAATTAGCCCATCTATATCTACCGAGATAGTAAATAAATACATGCATTCAATCACATATCATAGATTTTACCGTGGTTCACCCCCTCTTGGGCTACGTCCACAAAGATTCGGCTCTTGGCTCTTTTATTATTGTCGTTCTGTCATTACAACGTCGTGTGCTTACAATTTTCCTCCGTTGGGTCGAGATCTGTTATGAGGCGGACTAGATCGCACCAGGCTCCTCAGCTTGCGATCTAACCCTCCTCTCGCCTCTCTATCTCAACAACTTACAAAAGTAGGTCATACAACAAAACATTACATATAATTTGACTCTCTATAATCCTGACTAGTCTCTCCTCCCTTGCTATAAATACTATCTATTCATCCATTTTATGAGACCTAGATAGCGATATTTATACGTTTCTGGCTCTTCAACCATTACAATACATTACAAAAACCATAACCCTAACGTCGTTAGGTCTTCCATGCATGCACACATGTTGTTCTTCCTTCCAGCTGTCGCTTTCCTTGTGCATGCCTTCTTTCCCAAAATCACCTTGCTTTCCACTTTTGTCTGCTTCCAACAATTGCACAGGTGGAATAATATGTGTATCTATGGATGGTGCAACTAACTACACATATGAAGAAAATGTAGGTGTATCAGTGAATGGATTGATGGATGGTGCCATTGATTGTGCAGGTGGAGAAATAGTTGTCATGGTGGATGGTGTATCTAAATGTACATGTGAAGAAGTTGGTGTATTTATGGATGATTGGTGGATGATGTAGATGATCATATTGGTGGATGGATTGATTGTCTAACTTGGAGGTGGATCAATGGATGGTGCAATTGACTACATTGGTGGATGCAAGGATCGATAGATGGATGGTCTAGTTGTCTATGCAAGTGGACTTGTAGGTAGATCGATGGATGGTGCAACTGACTATGCTGGTGGATCCAAGGATGGATCAATGGATGGTTCAAATTTTTGCACACATGGACTCAAATATAGATCATTTAATGGTAAAGTGGACTCTATAGGTGGAGGATATGGCGGTGGAGGAGTCTCATCATTTGAAGATGAAGTAGATGAAGAATATGTGATAACATGCCTCCCAAATCATTTCCTTTCATTAACTACTATGATGGGG
>ML814591.1:63210-74676 GCA_009831015.1 Picea engelmannii | reverse complement strand
TATAAAGAGAAGGGTTCAAAAGAAGGAAGGGGTAACTATTTCCCTATTGTTGTATGATCGTCGTAACTGCTATTTGGATTTTGAATATTCTTTTTGCTAGTTGGACGTGGTGTTGTATTGAGGTAGGAACCTCATGCTTGCGAGTGTGCATAACATTGCTAGCTTTGTCAATTTCTATACAACCCCGCTGCGGCTCAGGGGCCATTGAGGAAGAAGCTCAGGGGCCATTGTGGAAGAAGAGTACTCTTGGCATTGGTTGGGAGGAATTCAGTGAATATTTCATTGATGACAATTTAGATTAATGAGGTCTTGACAGAAAGACCCAACATCGAGAACATCGATGAGGTACTTTGCTATTGAAAATTGTATTGCATTTGTTGTCAAGGTTATTGTAAATGAATTTATAAATAAATTCTTATATTGGTAATATATGAATCTCATTAGAAATATATTCAAATTTATTGAGTAAACAATTTTTATTTTATTTTTATATATCGACCATGCGTAACAATCCATTCTTGTTGTTCTTTTAATATTTGGAATAATATCGTAATTGTTACGACGGATGATTTAAAATTAAAGTGAACCTAATTATAGATTGAATCGGATTATGTAGTGCATTTCATTAAACAAAGCAAAGAGAAAATAAAAATAATAATGGACCTCTTTCTGCGCACAATTGTAATTACTAGTCCATTTCTTAATTATAATTCACATTTACAGAAAATTATGGAATAGAGCTACCGAACCTAAAAGTTTTGCATTGAAAATTTAGGTCGGAGCATAGTCACACCCACTTTCTATTTTTAAATTAACCGATCGCCAGGTCAAGAAACAAACCGATCGCCAGGTCAATTTCTATTTCTATTTCGGTACATCGCGTTACAGATTGTCAAGGTTGTATAATATTTACTTTTAATTAATTGAGTTTTCCTCAGCTGCCATGCTAGAGTACATCCTAAAGCCAAATCTTATGTGGTGATTCACCTCTCATGAATCTGGACCATGATCACCGTCACCCTTGTTAAAATGTTAAAATTTAACTAATAATAAGATAGATACGTTGAAATTTCAATAGAAAATAATAGAAAATAATAATAAACATATTTTGTAATTTCTAAATGTAACTAAAAAAATAAAATATTTTTTTGGATATTATAATTGTATCTTAAAAATGAAAGAAAAATACATTATGCTTAAAAGAATAGCCAATGAATAACAAAATTCCAATGTGAAAGAGTATACATATTCCTAAGAGATTAGCCAATGAATAACAAAATTGCAATGTGACATGCCAATGGAAAAGTTTTATGTGACCATTATAGTTTGTGAAAGGATAGCTAATAAAATAAATCATGTTATAAAACATGTTTCTAAATATATATAAAAAATGTAAGATTTATAAGATTTGTACAAATTTTAAAATCTAGATGCATCTAGAGAGATGTGTTACACATAATTTAAAGATTTGTTTTTTGTAATAGAGCTTTATTGAAGAAGATCCACTAAGTAGTTATGATATTTAAATCTATTAAGTAATTAGAATGTTGTTATGATTAAAATGCTCTTAATAAGTTATAAATAAGAATGAATTCCTCATACATAAAATAATATTGTATTTAGAACTTAACTCATTAGGAGGTTACCCCTAACAAAAATGGATTCTTTCCATACAAAGATATATGGTGTGAACTTTATATATATATATATATATATTCTCTTAATAAACATGTATTATAAAGCAAGATATATTATATACTCTATGTTCAAGATATAATACTTAGAATTCAATCCATTGATTCCCAAAATATTTCTAGTTGAGAATTATAATTTTGATCATCATAATTTATATGCCAATGTGGACACATACGTGGTTTCGCTGCAAGTGTGAGATGACATAGAATGCCATAGTTGGTAACAATGGACATATACAAATATATTTCATATTTGTAACGTGAGAGCCACTCCATCTTTGCATATTTCTATGAATAACGACTAATCATATATAAAAGTTTTTTACAATCGATTTTACCTAACAACCCAAGCCCATAATCACTCTTCTAACAACAAGGTGGATCCCTGCATTTTGTTGGTAATAATAGATGTCAAAATTATAATCTGCATTGACTAACCTTCCATAAACAAATAATTCATTGAGTTCATTAATGTACACAGTCTTTGCAGCATGCCATTGAGTTGTTTCCTTTGAATCTCTCTCGTACAATTCCATAGAATATGTTGTTGTCTCTCCAGAACACGCAGTCTCAATGCTTTATAACCAAAGAAAAAAAATATAAGTTTCATGGGTTGGATATAACAGCACCGAAAACCATGTAGTTCAGACATAATTTCTATTATCATGAACATGTATTGTAAAAAATATTTCTGTACAGGAACAAAAAATATATTATTGAAAGGAAATAAGAAAAAGTGAAGCTAAATTAACACTTATTGTATCCTTGAATCAGCTGTCGGAAGATGAAGAGATCCAAAACCCACACAAAGAAAAAAATCAAGAGAAAGGGAAAAGCCAGGATGAGCCCCCCTCGACACAAAACAAAGAGGCTATCCCAGAGGACAAAATGGGGACAAATCGGGAGACCCAGATGTAGCTGGATGAACAAGATTTGGAGGACATAGATATTGAACAACTCGAGGAAGCTCTCAACCGAAAGGATCTGCAAACCATTCCTGTAGACCAACTCCGTAAAGTCCACAAAGTTTTCACAGACTCCACAACAGGATCTAAAACACAACTAGGCATAGCCACAAATCCGGGTACAGACTCAAAGCGGGCACCATGGGAAAACAAAAGGAGGGGACGTAAATCGACCCAACAACTCATCAAAGAAGCAGGGAACCTCATGCTCAACTCAAGATAGATCCACAGGCTCTTAGAGGGATACCTCCACCCCCTCCACAATCATCATGAGGAAGATAATCACCTGGAACATCAGAGGAATCAACGACAGATCCAAACAAAGGATCCTCTGAGACTGCATTAGGGCAGAAAACCCATATGTCCTCATGTTACAAGAGACTAAATGTGCTGGAATAGAGGTTGAAACCATCTTCCACCGAAGTTGGTGAGGGTGCGACTTCATCCATTCCGATTCCTCGGGTGCATCTGGAGGATTAGCCATATTATGGAACCCCAATACTGTCACAATGAGTCGTCCCTTTTCCACCATAGGCACGCTCACGACATACTTCACGGTAACAAGGTCGACCAAGGAAGGAGCCGTCACAAACGTTTATGGGCCGCAGAGTGCACAATACAAAGAAAGCTTCATGAAAAAAATAAATTACATCAAAACACTTCTAAATACGCCTAACTGGGTCCTGGGAGGAGACTTCAACATGATCCTGACACTGGAGGAGAAAACTGGCGAAACCAAAAGGCTGGATCAAGACAATGGTAAGTTCAAATCACTCATTGACCAATTAAATCTAGTAGATATTGAAACCTAAAATGGCATATTCACCTGGTCCAATCGACGATCTGGTCATCAGTAGGTGGCATGCCATCTAGACCGCTTTTTGGTAGCGAAAACCCTGCTAGAGGAGGACCCTGCCATGGAAGAAAATATCCTACTAAAAACAAGCTTGTTCCATTGGACCATAACATTATGTCTGGACTCGGGTGTCACCCCCAAACTCAAACCCTTCTATTTTGAGAAATTTTGGCTCTCTCACCCGGATTTCCAACAACTTGCAAATTCCTGGTGGGCCCAGGCTGAAATAGACCATGGGACTTGCATGTATAGATTCCAGTAGCGCCTTAAAAAATTCAAGCAACACATGAAGCTCTGGAACAAAACTACCTTTGGGAACATATTCCAACCCATGCAGGAAATTGAACACAGACTGGAAGCCCTGCAACGAACATTCATCTCTGGAATCAGGACCATAGACTTAATGAAAGAAGAGGAGGAACTTCAAGCAAAATTAGAAGAGCGAAAAAATCAAGAGGAAATTATGTGGCGCCAAAAATCCAGAGTTCAATGGCTCAAAGAGGGCGAGAGAAACACAAAGTTCTTCCACCGAGCCATGGCACATCACAGATACATCAATCAGATAACCCAACTTGAGGACACCCAAGGAAACCCTATAAGAGAACACTCCCTTATTTCCAAGGATCTTAACACCTACTATAAAGAGCCTCTCACGGAAACCAACGAGAACATGGAGGAAGCAATACATAAAATAACCAAACATATACCCTCACTGGTTACCCAAGAGAAGAATGAAGCCTTAATGAGGCCTATTACCCAAGAAGAGGTGGACCATGCAGTCAAGGAAATGCCCCCAGGGAAAGCACCTGGTCTAGATGGTTTCACCACAGACTTCTTCCATCACTGCTGGGACTTAATCAGGGAAGAGGTTTGGAAGGTTGTGGAGGAATCCAAAACATCAGGTCAGGTACTCTCTTCCCTCAACACAAATTTTCTCACTCTCATCCTGAAGGAGGACTGGGTCACTCATCCCAAATAGTACAAACTGATATCCCTCTGCAACGTCATTTAAAAAATAATCACAAAGGTGATTGTCACATGCCTCAAGCTGATCCTCCATTTTGTCATCTCCAAAGAACAAGCATGCTATGTGGAAGGGAGACAAATAATGGAAAGTGTCATCCTTGCTCACGAGGTGATCCACTCTCTAAAGACAACCAAAATCCCAGGTATTCTCATCAAACTCGACCTTTCAAAATATTTCGATAGAGTCAGTTGGCAGTACTTACGCTCAATGCTAGAATCCTTTGGGTTTGACAGACAATGGGTGAAATGGATCCTCAAGCTCACCTCTTCAACCTTTTTCTCTATACTGGTCAATGGAGTACCCTCCCAACCCTTCTCCCCTTCCAGAGGAATCAAACAAGGTGACCCTCTCTCTCATTTTCTCTTTGTTCTGATGGTGGAGGGACTAGGTCACTACATCAAGGCAACGGTTCTGGAAGGCTCCCTTAATGGCCTTCCCTTGCACAATATCCACCCCACACCTTCGCACAACCAGTTTGTAGATGATACCCTACTTATGAACACCCCCACCGCTCGAGAAGCCAATAAGCTCAATTCCATTCTTTCTGACTTTGCGGAGGCATCATGCATGGTCCTCAATCTTGACAAGTCCAAGCTCTACTTCTTCAACATGCCAATCGCGGTTTAGAATCATGTTTCCTGACTCCTAGGCATACCCAAGAGCTCCCTTCCATCCAACTACCTAGGCATACTCCTCACATGGCATCCGATGCGCTCCATCTCTTGGGACAACTTGCTTCTCTCCATTTCACATAGGGTCAATAACTAGACCTTCAAACCTCTAAACATTGCGGCTAGATTGGTGCTTCTCAAGTCAGTCCTGCAAGCCCTGCCCACCTACCTCTCCACTGCCTTGACAGTGACCAAATCGGTAATTCAAGCAATCAGGAGCCTTCAACGAAACTTCTTATGGCATGGAAATCAATCTAACAAAAAATGGTCTCTGGTAAGCTGGGAGAAACTCTGCAAACCCAAAAATCTAGGTGGACTGGGACTTCGTGACCCCGACAAGCTCAATCAAGTCATGGGAGCTAAAATGTGGTGGCAATGGCTCAAGCATCCCATAGAAATTTGGGCACAAATATGGAAACATAAGTTTTCCCCGACTACCCAAACAGACCAACTAGTCAGATTCAATGACCATATCCAAGGCTCTAACATTTGGAACACAGCCTGACAAAATCGATGTCTAGTGCAGAGGCATGCCTTCTGGGAAATCAGGAATGGGGAAAGTGCACTATTCTAGCAGGACTCTTGGAAACATCTAATACCCCTTAACAACCTGAAAGAACTTAACCCCCTTAGTTAGGTACTACAGCTGGACATATTTAGATGGGTCAAAGATATATGGAGTCTAAATGACAGGAACACGCCCTGGCGACAATGGAAAATAGAGAACTGAGAACTACAGATCTCGAGAGAAACAGATCTCCAAGCCTGGCGAGCCTGCGCAAGTCACGGGAAGATACCAACATGAGAAGGCCCAAATATTCTCAGATGGGGGCACTCCACAACAGGTAATTTCTCAGTCAAATAAGACTACTACCTGCAGGGGAATTACCAGAACCACGCTAAAGAGAGCATGTAGAGCAGGATTTGGAACGCAGCCCTATGGCCCAAAGTTTCAATCTTCCTATGGCTTACAGTTCAAAACTGTATCCTCACCTGGGATAACCTCACAAAAAGGGGCTTCATAGGCCCATCAATCTGCACCGTGTGGCAACATCAAGAGGAGACTCTAGAATACCTTTTCAACAAGTGTCACTACAACCAATGGACTTGGGACTAATGATCCCAAGAAATACGCCTCTCTAACAGAAACAAGAATAACATCAGGGATACAATAGAGAACTGGGATTCGATCTCCTTTCACAACCCAATTCTTGCGCGTATCTAGCAGTTACTCCAAGGCTTCACCCTCTGGCAAATCTGGAAAGAAAGAAACAAAAGGATCTTCCACTCAATAGCTTCCCCCCCACCTCAACTTGGGAAAGTATAGCAAAGCTAATCCGTGAAACGATCAAAAGAAAACCATGGACCCCAGATGACCTAAAATGTACTCTAGAGGAGAAAATCATTTTTCAAAGTTGGAATCTTAGCATGCACAATCACCCTACTACAATTGCAAACATATGCCATCCTAGCAGCCTAACAACCTGGTGCCCCCCTCCAAAGGGTTTCATAAAGATAAATTTTGATGGAGCCTCAAAAGGAAATCCAGGACCAACGAGATTTAGGACAATTCGCAGGAACTCAAATGGCGAAATCCTTCATCTTATAGTAGGATTTCTGGGTGAAAATAGAAACAATGCAACTGAGCTTCTAAGTTTAATAAGAGGCCTTCAGGTCATAATTACCAATCACTTCCATAGGGTCATTATGGAGGGAGATTATCAGATCATCATCCAGCTCATAACCAAAATACTATATGGGGAACACCCACTAGAAATCTCACCTAGCTGGCGGCTCTCGGGACTCTTGGAAGACTTCAGATCCCTCCTCTGTCACAGTCTTACCATTATCCCATATCACGTGAAAAGGGAAGCAAACAAGGTAGTGGATTGCCTGGAAAATGAAGGAGTTGACACCAAGTTGGAACAAATCCACTGGAAGGCCCAAACTTCTTCTTGCATTGATCTCTCGAAGCGTTGCCAATACCTCGCAAACAGGGATTTATTAGCCCCGGATGGGGTGACACGTTGCGTAGATCATACACCTAGAAGGGAGTTGGGCCTGGCCTTAAATGCGGCAGGTCGACCCCCATCCCCTCAACTTTAAGGATGGGAGCTGGCTCCAACTGTCATTCTCATGACAAGGGACCTCTCACTCGTGTGAGCAGTACGACGCTGCAAGAATTCAATATGAGGGAGTTAATGGAGGAGGACGTCTCGTCGCTCCTTTTTCTTTTAAACATGCTGAGCCATGGATCCATTCAGTTTGTTTTCTCCCTACATTAGTGCTGCAATTGCGAGCTCGGGTGCAATAACCAGATCACCCTCTGCGTTTCCTCAATCTGTTTTTTCAGTCCAATGCCATGAGAAAGAGGGAAGCCACATCGTGGCTCTGCCTGGTATACTCAAGTCGTCCAATGCAAGAGGCTGCAGAGGATGGAACGAGCGCTTTCGATGGCTCAGACCCATCTTGCGTGCAGAGCTAACATAGCTAAAATTCCTCCCATGGCATATGTGGAGGATCTCTTCTCGAAGGAGCCAAATCAGGTTCCTCTGGAGCATATCCTCTTCACGGTGCCTGATAACTGGCAGCCTCCAAGCCAATTTAGGGAGGAAGACACCATGGTCGCCATCAAGAAGCAGCAAGGGAGCGACACAGGAGCAGAGAATTTTGATGAGTTCCCCACCTACTACATAGAGGAGGAGATACCAGAAGAAATGGATTCTCCAAAGGTCGCACTCGCAGATGGACACACCTCGGACAAAGGCACAAAGGGCGATGAGGACGATGGAGCAGGCATGGAACAACAAAGGGAGCTAGTCCCAAATGAAACCGAGGAGAACAGACCAAGAGACACGATGAGGGAGGGTGGCAAAGTCCTCTTGCCACCTTCCATCTCGTCCATGCATGAACAATGGTGTGTTCCTCCACCCTTCTTCCACCCAGAGCACCTGCAACTGTTGTTTGATTTGCGAGGCCAGATGGAGGACCAAGTACACTGTGTCCTCCTCATGATCCAACGATTGGATATGCTCTACGACGCCTTCTCCATTGCGCTAGCAGGGCATAGATGCCCAACTTGTGCGTAGCCGTTCATGATGCCAGCTAGAGGAGGAGAACAGGGTGACGAGGCCGACATGGCACTGGGTAATTGTTATGGTCACACTTCTTTTTTGTCTAGTTTTATTTCTCAGGATAATGTTTAGAGTTCTAG
This sequence comes from Picea engelmannii, assembly GCA_009831015.1. Lineage (NCBI taxonomy): Eukaryota > Viridiplantae > Streptophyta > Pinopsida > Pinales > Pinaceae > Picea > Picea engelmannii. Next base: position 66,249 of record ML814591.1, on the reverse strand, counting down.
TTGCATACTGTAAAACTATAGACACAGTCCAGACTTTGGAACGCCATCTATCCTGGTTTCCTACAGACAGAACAAATGGTGAACCACCCACCTTTGACAAGGATAACATTGGCGTCCAGATGTACCAGTTTCCGCTAAATCAATGGTACAACTAGAAGCCTCAGTACAGTTGTATATTTTTTTCCACTTAATATAGCAGGAACCACCTCTTTTTTACTTAAAAAAAAAAAAAAAACACTTACTGTATCCGAATGACATGTGTGGCATTTTCTGGGTCATATTTCATTGTCACCAAAGGTCTCCACTCACTCATCGTTGTGTCCCGAGAACAAATTTTGTGAAAGGTCCTCATAGTCCTTGAGAATGTTGAAAGTTTCTGAAGATGGTTCCACAACAAATGACAACCACGGTTTGCCAGTGGGGTCAAGAAATTTCTTATCCCATATCGTATTATCATATTAATGAAACACATTTGGAATGGAAGGTCTTTATGCAACAACTTTATTTTCTGAGTTCCCCATTGAGATGGTACAAATGTTTCCCTCAGGGAAAATGTAGATATCTCATGGGGTTCCAAAAATTCTTCAGATTTAGTGCATTCAGATTGTTTTTCCTCACAATGATTATGAGGTTAAACTGAAACAACATATCAAGGATCTTCGAAGATACCAATATTTTCATCTTCTAAATTTTCTGGGGAAAATGTAGATATCTCATGGGGTTCCAGAAAATTTTCATATTTCTCCTCAGAATCAGTTTCTGTGGATTCCTTTCTTTTCCTGAGACTTGTGCTTGTGGAATCCCCTTGACGACTAAAATTGAAATTGGTAAAACCTTGGGAATGCCTGACTCCTGAAATAAACAAGAAGTTGAATACTCAACCTAAGTGGACAATTCCTTTCCAAACCCGAAAAAAATAACATGCCAACAACACAACTGCTGGGTAGATATACATAACTATATTTTGTCAAATGAAATAATTTTATACAAATTTTTATAGAAATTAAGTTCAAGGAATTAAAACATCCTTTTTGCTTAAGTTATTAAGATTTAATTTCAATCCTCATGACATTTAATGTTATTCAATTATATGTAAGAATACAATTTTTGTTTACATGAAGCTTCTGATATATATTTTCCTCATTTATTTATATTGAGTTTCTGATATATGGATTAAAACAATGCAAGATACCTATGTATGTTAGTATTATTTTCTAGTTAGTGTTATTTTCCAAAGCATCATATACATTTATTGTCTCCACCGACACAATGAACAATTCAATGTATTGAATCCGTTAATGCATAGATGGAGATCACTGCCATTGTCTCCATTAGTACAGTGGAATGCAATGTATTGACACTATTAATGCCTAGAGTGACCTATATATGGCTTGTGCGTGTCGTGCAAGATTGGCCTCTATCAAGCGAGCATTTTCAATAGTCATGTTGCGCCCTCAACAATGAATCTCTCTATCACCAGAATGGACCCAAAATTTGGACTCCATGGCTCTTGAGTATTTCGAAAATGGTAGTTTAACAGACGACATCCTCCACGTTTCATGTTCGTCCCAGTCCCCCCTTTGCTTCAACTTTCAAGTGGTTCAGTTCGACCTAGGTGACTGCTCAACCTGTATTCACCCATCAAAACTCAACCTCCATTACAAGAAGGGTTGCACAATGAACAACCTCCATTACAAGAAGGGTTGCACAATGAACAACCTCCATTACAAGAAGGGTTGCACAATGAACATGTGATATCCGTGGTCTTCTTCCTTCTGGTATTCCCTTTAATTGGATTTCAGGCGGTTACAAACGCTTACAAAGTGTTACAAGTGTCGCTGCTAAGGCTCCATTATCTGCATTCCATTATGAAATTTCCCTCGGCTTTGACCCTAAACCCTTTCCCTTGCCAACCCCTCTACGTGCTATTAATGTTTCCCATATTTCAAATGTTTTCTTCCTATCAGAGAATCAACACCATAAGAAGAATAATTCTCATGGACAACTTGATGGGCTCTTCTCGCGACCTCCAAGAAGAAAGGTCAACCGCTATTGAAGCACACAACCAAGGAAGAGGAAGCCACCAAGAAGGTTGTCATAGTAGAAGAGACCACATGGGCATTATAACTTCTCCATAAATACAACAAGACGAGCTAGATGACATCCTGAGATAGCTGCAGTAGATCAAGAGGTAGTACACCATGATGTGTTTGCACATGGATAAAATGGAGTTTCCTTCTTTGGCTCACCGGAATCAACATCTGCATTAATGGCAGAGGTCTCCCTAGAAGTGCAGTGGGTCGGAGAAGGGATTAAAAGGTGAATGGTGTCCTCTTGACATGCTTTAAACTTGCCCAAAATTGAAACCCGTCCCACTGATGCAGAGTTGGGCTAGAGAAAACCTACCACCTCCCACCTGATTAATATTCATCAAGTCGTGATCCGATTCAAGTCGGTTGGTGTGTGCATAACTATTGATAAGCATGAACAAATCATATGCAACAAATTTAATAGGATAGGTGTCAACGTTTGATAAGTGATGGACAAATGATGAAAAATTTGAGAAGAACCTCCCCTTGAAGAATGCCTTCAGTGTAATAATTCATAACCATTGACCACGATTTCTTTGGAGGAGTTTCAAAGTATTAAAAATCACAATATAAAACTTTAGACACAATCATAAAATTAATTTTTTTTGTGAGAGAGGATGTAATCTATTTATCCGTATGATGCATGAACAATGCTTCTTGCATTCATATTTTGAGCATGCCCCAATCCTTCTTAACCATGAGAGTCAAGTTCGGTTTAGATCTCATTAGAAAAGAAGAAATTGTAGTAGATCTTGAGGCCTTTGTTGAAGTGTGATAATTCTATCAACATACTATAAAAGCAATGGAAAGACCCTACTTGCATTATAAGCCTCTAAGAACATGAAAATCTAGCAAGAGTGCATCCATTGCTTATTATTTAAGCTAATATGTTTATGATTTGGAGTTTCCCAAGATCCATAGAAACATGAAACTAAATGAAGTTACTCAT
>ML814591.1:24733-42274 GCA_009831015.1 Picea engelmannii | reverse complement strand
CGATCTCTAAAAACCTTCATTTGGACCCTCAAAATGGCCCCGGAAGTTAAAACCTGCTAAAAATAGTAAATTGCCAAAATGGCCAGAAAACTGTTTTGAGCCATTTGGAAATGGTGGGTGGCCACCAATATCCACCTGGATCACTCCTTCTCCTTCTGCACATCAAACTACTTCCTTGGTTTGACGTTCTTCTTCACCCATTGGTTTTGTACTGGCTCTTGTTGAATTGCATCGTTTCCTATTTTAGCTCCTTTGCGGGTGACTTTGTTGATTTTCCGTCCTTCATCCCTTGCTTCGGCTGAGATCCACTGAACATTCTGATTGTTCTGGTTTTTCTTTTCCTAAATATTTACTAATAGTGTCAGACATTCTTCCGTATCATGGTCCGATGCGTGACAATACATACACGTTGCTGGTGGATGTGTACATTCCCTAGCATAATGTTCCGGTTGTTGGCAATTATGACATACCACTAGTCTCCTACCTCATCCAAATTCTCCTCTCACTCGTCCTCCACCTCTGTAGCCTGCTCGATCTCTTCTCGATGCATTATACTGAGGCGCCTTATTTTATTGTGCGGTATTGTACCGAGGTTGTGCTGTGTTGTACTGTGGCTGTGCGGTATTATATGGTTGCTGTGCAGTATTATACTGCTGCTGCGCAGTGTTGTATGGAGCTGGAACTTGGTTAAATTATGGTGCGGCTTGTCCCATCATCATTTCTACCTGCACTCTATATGTATCTGATGTCCTCTCTTGCATAAACTCCATAGTTCTACAATCTTTGTCGTCGTGGCCCACTGAATTGAAAAATTTGCAATATGAACTCTTTGGGACTGTCTGGTATTTCTGCATCATTGAGTAGTGATACAGATCGTGACCTAATTTCTTACATATTTCGCACCATAGTCCTCTTGTTGGTAATGGATTTGGCATTCCTGCTGCCATATACTACGTGAATGTTGGACATTCATTCTTGTGGCATCCTTCCGTCCTACATGTAGTACACCAAACAACTTCTCGTTTATCCTTACTCTTATTATGGTTGAGTTGGAACGTTAAGTTTTTCAAATCCTCCTTTAGTTCTTCAATAGTTGGATATGTATGTTGATACTGGTTTTCTTCCAGTTGCAGGGCTGTCTGCAGATGCTCTACCTGCGTCTGAAACTTTTTTTGTTGCAGTGGATATTTTAAGTGCAGTAGCAGTGAATTGACAAATAAGTGTCAGTGCTGCATATCGTTCATGAGATATTTCAACTTTCCATTTAGTCGCTTGAATCTCTGGTCAATCTCCCATACAGATTCTCCCGATTTTTGTCTAATTTCGATCATCTCATTCATGCACTGATCTTCTGAACTCGGCTTCTGGAACTCATTTATCAACAATTTGTTGATGTCTGCAATTGTTCTGGTTGTCCTTGGTGGATTGTTTGTAGATAAGCTCATGTACCAATCCAATGCACGATCCCTTATTGGAATCTCTAGCTGTTCCAGTTTAGTATCTTCATCTGTGATCTATTTTGCTTCCCAGATCTTTTCACAGATGAAAAAATGTTTTTTCGGGTCCTCCGATGCTTCTCCTTTAAATTTTAGTAATCTGATGGTGGGATCGTGTCCTGCCATTCTGAATGCTGAACTACTACATCCTCACGATGTAGATACTTGAATAGTGTTTCTTGAACTGGATTTTTCTCCTTGTGTAGACGTACTTCCTACTGCCCGACTTCTTTCGAACTTCGGTCGTCTAAACGATGGTGTTCTCTTCAGTGTATTAGTCGCACGTGGGTTTATGGGTTCCACACTGACATTAATATGGATAGGATTGCTGCCTTCTCTTCCTGTTATTGGACCTCTTGTATTCCTCTCTTATGTTGCACACAAAATTTCCTCAATCTGCTCCACAACCCGTAGATCCTCTACTTCTTCCTCGTCACTTTCCAAGCCTTCCCTCATGACTATGGCTCTCTTCTTGGTATTCACCTTGTATTAGTAGGGTACTCCACTACGCGTCTTTCTAGTTGTCGCCAAGATACACTTGATCTGGTCATCATCCATCATGATAGGGTCCAAGGGTTTCTCCTTCTTTCCCTTATCCTTTCCTCCTTCCATTTCTCTTCTTTCTATCAGTGCTTCCCCCCTTCCCCCATGCATGCAGGGAAATTTAGCTGTCTGACTCCATTTCCATTACACCTTTTTTGTATAGAAGTATCTTAATAGAAGTATACAACGATCTAATGTACCTTCCTCGAGTTCCTAGTAGAAACTGTTGCTCCACTGTGATGTATGACTTCGTTGTATCTACTTCAAACTCTGTTATAAAGCCTGCCACAATACTGTCGAGCCAAAAGTCTACTGCGCCGATAAATTTGTTGTTTTCCTACTGTAACTGCTCCATCTGTACGAGGGTCCACTCTAACTATCGGATCCGGTTCATTGCATGGTTTTCCTTCAACCTTAGTATCCATTCCTACAATAAATGTGGAAAATCACAACAAAAGACTTCGTGTAAATCAGTAAACACGTATTTCTCAATATGTTTGTGGGGTTTTATTTTATGGGTTCTATTATCTTTCTGTGCAAACTCTAACTCTTTTGTCCTTAGCCAACTTTTAATCTCTGCTTTTGTGGGTTTCTATGGTCTCAACATCCCCTTCTAGTGGCTCATTGCTCTTTGCCCTAATATTTTCTTGATCTTCCTCCGACAAACCTCCAACTTATCTCATCTACTCAATCCTCTTCTATTCCTACCAACAGAAACAAAACCATTTTTTGGTTTTACTCTCTCTTATATCCTTTCTGAGTTTATTGACCCAGGGTTCATGTCTGTTCGGGTTTCCAACAAAGCCTCTAAAACCATCGGCCCTCTTGGAAAACCAGAAGGCAACACAGAGCACAGGGTGCACTGCGCCGTCTCGCCTGAGATAGTCTTAATGGGTGGCTACAATACTAATGTGTTTACAACCTAGGATTGAGTGAGAGATCCAATAACTATGTAAAGGGAGTGCTACTATAACTTATTAACGCAATATACCATTATTCACCATTAATGCAAGAAATATGATGAATCATTCAATTGGCCCATTTATATCTACCGAGATAGTAAAGAAATACATGCATTCAATCACAACATAGATTTTACTGTGGTTCACCCCCTCTTGGGCTACGTCCACAAAGATTCAGCTCTTGGCTCTTTTATTATTGTCGTTCTGTCATTACAACGTCGTGTGCTTACAATTCTCCTCCATTGGGTCGAGATCTGTTATGAGGCGGACTAGATCGCACTAGGCTCCTCAACTTGTGATCTAACCCTCCTCTCGCCTCTCTATCTCAACAAATTACAAAAGTAGGTCATACAACAAAACATTACATATAATTTGACTCTCTATAATCCCGACTAGTCTCTCCTCCCTTGCTATAAATACTATCTATTCATCCATTTTATGAGACCTAGATAGCGATATTTATACGTTTCTGGATCTTCAACCATTACAATACATTACAAAAACCATAACCCTAACTTCGTTAGGTCTTCCATGCATGCATGCATGTTGTTCTTCCTTCCAGCAGTCGCTTTCCTTGTGCATGCCTTCTTTCCCAAAATCACCTTGCTTTCCACTTTTGTCTGCTTCCAACAATTGCACAGGTGGAATAATATGTGTATCTATGGATGGTGCAACTAACTACACATATGAAGAAAATGTAGGTGTATCAGTGAATGGATTGATGGATGGTGCCATTGATTGTGCAGGTGGAGAAATAGTTGTCATGGTGGATGGTGTATCTAAATGTACATGTGAAGAAGTTGGTGTATTTATGGATGATTGGTGGATGATGTAGATGATCATATTGGTGGATGGATTGATTGTCTACACAAGTGAACTTGGAGGTGGATCAATGGATGGTGCAATTGACTACATTGGTGGATGCAAGGATCGATAGATGGATGGTCTAGTTGTCTACGCAAGTGGACTTGTAGGTAGATCGATGGATGGTGCAACTGACTATGCTGGTGGATCTAAGGATGGATCAATGGATGGTTCAACTTTTTGCACACATGGACTCAAATATAGATCATTTAATGGTAAAGTGGACTCTATAGGTGGAGGATATGGCAGTGGAGGAGTCTCATCATTTGAAGATGAAGTAGATGAAGAATATGTGATAACATGCCTCCCAAATCATTTCCTTTCATTAACTACTATGATGGGGATACCAATAATATGACACATCAATAATACCATATCATGAGGAAGGATTCCGTAGATCCGCATAAGCTCAAGGTCCTCTATGATGAATATAGGTCGCATTGGTGCCAATGCATAACTAGCCATTAGTTTCCATAATTGAATTGTGATATGGTGGCATAATCTATGATCTAGTTTCCGTGGCATGCTAGAAACATGCCCCTAATGCACGTCCTCTTCCATCTCTACATCAAGTTGGGGAGGAATCCCATTAGTTTCATGTGTCAATATTTGCAAAATAATAGACAACAATGATTAGACAATCTATTTTTTTAAGTAATGAATTACACATGTATTAAATAAGATAAAAAAATGCAACTAAAATGATTACAATATGCCATTAATATTTCTTCTTAAGTTTGGTGTCTAAATTGCAATAAAGCAGATGTTAGGAAATCCTCCTCAATACATCCCTACATACTGAAAGTGTATAAGATTGAGAATGTGATTGTCCTCACTACATCACAAAGCCAAAACATTTGCACCCATCGGTCTATAAAGGTATTGTGTAGTACCCCATTTTATCTAGTCACTTTTTCCCAAACTTGACTTATTCTTTAAGGGCGTTCACTTTTGAACAACCCAATTAACAAATACTATGACGATATTTAGGCTTTATTTCATTTGATTGTTAAATTCAAAATAAGAAAATGGTTGTATTAATTGCATGAATTATTATTGAATTTGTACACGAGATTTATTATATTGCAGATGTTGCTAACAAGTTTCTTGAGTGACAGGAAACTTAATGAGACATTAACGCAGGTATTGTCAACAAGATGCTGGACTCTGGACTGAGTTAGTGAATACAATTAAATTGATGAAATTGATTTATGAATTTTAATATAAATTTTATCTACGCTCTTCAAATTTATCTTTACCCAGGCTTAGTTGTCCTGATGATGAGTCCTGATATGGACTCGAAACATCGACCTCTAATAATCAATACTGAGGATCCTCCGAATCCTCAAAACAAACCACCCCACAAAAATCTTGTTGTTCAGATTATTGTCATCATTGACAAGAAATTTTGTGTTAGTGGATGCAGACATAAGTATCATGCTTGTCGATCTGACTCACAAAGGAATAGCACGGTTGTATAGAAGTCAAACCAGAACCATAGGAAGAGGTGAGAGAGTGTCCCCGATTCCACCTACCAGCACTCCTTCCGTGGTTGGAGTTGAAAATTGCAGGGTACTTTTGCTCGAGCGGTTGCATGATGTCGTGAGGGTAAACCATGGACTCAGTCACTCGTGAGGTATACTGAGGGGTGTGTAATAAGATGAATACCTTATTCCTTAGTGTCCAGTAGTCTCACAAAATAGAGAAATGACAGAGATAACAAGATTTGTATAGGTTGCGCCATATTCCTAATATTCAAAGTCGAATGCTTGAAGGGCATGACACATGGCACCCTTGGAGTATGCAAGTATATCCTGAAGGGCAAGGTGCGCATGACACCCTTAGTGTTCTTATAAAAATTGAAACGACTATGGAAAAATAAAAACCACAATTAAATTAAGGGAATGGTACTGATAAAAAATATATATATTTAGGGATGTGCTTAGAAAATTAGCTAAAATTAATTGTTCTTAGGAAAAGAGTAAAAATGTATTTAAAAATTCAGATGCGATTATCTAATAAATTTTGGTATAAAGGTGAAAAATTGAAGTTTAGAATATATTACAAAATCTAAGTTGAACAATATGTGTATGTCATAAATAAATAAATAAAATTAATAAGAAAAATGAATTTCATGAGAACTAATTGAAATAAGGGGTAAAGGTGAAGAGTCTTAATTCAATTTAATCAAGCTAAAATAAATGTGTGATAGTTGACTTAAGTGAACAATCATTCAAGTTAACAAGATAGTAAAAGATATTCACTTGAGATTGAGTGAGGACATGTAGAAAACACCTAGGATCAAATTAAGGAGAACCTTGGGTTAGTTGACTTAAGCGAACAATCATTCAAGTTAATAAGATAGTAAAAGATATTCAATTGACATTGAGTGAGGACATCTAAAGAACACCTAGAAACAAATTAATAATTAACATTTTCGAGTGCAAACTTGTATATGGACAAGATATTTAGTTGAGATTGAGTGAGGACATCTAGGAAACACCTAGAAGCAAATTAATAATTAACATTTTCTAGTACAAACTTGTATATGGGTGACACTTTGCTGAGTGAATAAGAAAATTAATTAAATTTCTAAAATTCTAAATTTTGCATGTGGGCTTGTGTGTCAATCATCTTTTTACCTATAAAGAGAAGGGTTCAAAAGAAGGAAGGGGTAACTATTTCCCTATTGTTGTATGATCGTCGTAACTGCTATTTGGATTTTGAATATTCTTTTTGCTAGTTGGACGTGGTGTTGTATTGAGGTATGAACCTCATGCTTGCGAGTGTGCATAACATTGCTAGCTTTGAGTCAACTTCTATACAACCCCGCTGCGGCTCAGGGGCCATTGAGGAAGAAGTTCAGGGGCCATTGTGGAAGAAGAGTACTCTTGGCATTGGTTGGGAAGAATTTAGTAAATCTTTCATCGATGACAATTTTCTGCGAAGATTGATGAGGTCATGACAGAAGAGACCCAACATCGATGAAGTACTTTGCTGTTGAAAATTATATTGCATTTGTTGTCAAGGTTATTGTAAATGAATTTATAAATAAATTCTTATATTGATAATATAAGAATCTCATTAGAAATATATTCAAATTTATTGAGTAAACCATTTTTATTTTATTTTTATATATCGACCATGCGTAACAATCCATTCTTGTTGTTCTTTTAATATTTGGAATAATATCGTAATTGCTATGACGAATGATTTAAAATTAAAGTGAACCCAATTATAGATTGAATCGGATTGTATAGTGCATTTCATTAAACAAAGCAAAGAGAAAATAAAAATAATAATGGACCTCTGTCTGCATACAATTGTAATTATTAGTCCATTTCTTAATTATAATTCACATATACAGAAAATTATGGAATAGAGCTACTGAACCTCAAAGTTTTGCATTGAAAATTTAGGTCGGAGCATAGTCACACCCACTTTCTATTTTTAAATTAACCGATCGCCAGGTCAATTTCTATTTCTATTTCGGTACATCACGTTACAGATTGTCAAGGTTGTATAATATTTACTTTTAATTAATTGAGTTTTCCTCAGCTGCCATGCTAGAGTACATCCTAAAGCCAAATCTTATGTGGTGATTCACCTCTCATGAATCTGGACCATGATCACCGTCACCCTGGCCATCAACAATTATGATTATAGTCCTAGTTCAACATAAAGGCAGGATAGTAGGAATATTTATGATTATAGTCCTAGTTCAACATAAACATAAAGGCAGGATAGTAGGAATATTTAGAGATACTTTTAATTTCAAGTTGAAGGGTATATATTTAAAGAATACATATGCTTAAGAGAATAGCCAATGAATAACAAAATTCCAATGTGAAAGAGTATACATATTCCTAAGAGATTAGCCAATGAATAACAAAATTGCAATGTGACATGCCAATGGAAAAGTTTTATGTGACCATCATATTTTGTGAAAGGATAGCCAATGAAATAAATCATGTTATAAATCATGTTTCTAAATATATATAAAAAATGTAAGATTTATAAGATTTGTACAAATTTTAAAATCTAGATGCATTTAGAGAGACGTGTTACAGATAATTTAAAGATTTGTTTTTTGTAATAGAGCTTCATTGAAGAAGATCCACCAAGTGTTAAGATATTTAAATCTATTAAATAATTATAATGTTGTTATGATTAAAATACTCTTAATTAATTATAAATAAGAATGAATTCCTCATACATAAAATAATATTGTATTTAGAACTTTACTCATTAGGAGGTTACCCCTAACAAAATGGATTCTTTTCATACAAAGATATATGGTGTGAACTTTATATATATATATATATATATATATATATATATATATATATATATATATATATTCTCTTAATAAACATGTATTTTAAAGCAAGATATATTATATACTCTATGTTCAAGATATAACAGTTAGAATTCAATCCATTGATTCCCAAAATATTTCTAGTTGAGAATTATAATTTTGATCATCATAATTTATATGCCAATGTGGACACATACGTGGTTTCAGCTGCAAGTGTGAGATGACATAGAATGCCATAGTTGCTAACAATGGACATATACAAATATATTTCATATTTGTAAGGTGAGAACCACTCCATCTTTGCATATTTCTATGAATAACGACTAATCATATATACAAATTTTTTACAGTCGATTTTACCTAACAACCCAAGCCCATTATCACTCTTCTAGCAACAAGGTGGATCCTTGCATTTTGTTGGTAATCATAGATGTCGAAATTATAATCTGCATTGACTAACCTTCCATAAACAAATAATTCATTGAGTTCATTAATGTACAAAGTCTTTGCAACATGCCATTGAGTTGTTTCCTTTGAATATCTCTCGTACAATTCCATAGAATATGTTGTTGTCTCTCCAGAACATTCAGTCTCAATGTTGTATAACCAAAGCAAAAAAATACAAGTTTCATGGGTTGGATATAACAACACCGAAAACCATGTAGTTCAGACATAATTTCTATTATCATGAACATGTATTGTAAAAAATATTTCTGTACAGGAACAAAAATTATATTATTGAAAGGAAATAAGAAAAAGTGAAGCTAAATTAACACTTACTGTATCCCTGAATCAACTGTCGGAAGATGAAGAGATCCAAAACCTGCACAAAGAAAACAATCAAGAGAAAGGGAAAAGCCAGGATGAGCCCCGCTCAACACAAAACAAAGAGGCTATCCCAGAGGAAAAAATGGGGACAAATGGGGAGACCCAGATGTAGCTGGATGAACAAGATCTGGAGGACATAGATATTGAACAACTCGAGGAAGCTCTCAACCAAAAGGATCTGCAAACCATTCCTGTAGACCAAATCCGTAAAGTCCACAAAGTTTTCACAGACTCCACAACAGGATCTAAAACACAACTAGGCATAGCCACAGATCCGGGTACAGACTCAAAGCGGGCACCACAAGAAAACAAAAGGAGGGGACGTAAATCATCCCAACAACTCATCAAAGAAGCAGGGAACCTCATGCTCAACTCATGATAGATCCACAGGCTCTTGGAGGGATACCTCCACCCCCTCCACAATCATCATGATGAATATAATCACCTAGAACATCAGAGGAATCAACGACAGATCCAAACAAAGGATCCTCTGAGACTGCATTAGGGCAGAAGACCCAGATGTCCTCCTGTTACAAGAGACTAAATGTGCTGGAATAGAGGATGAAACCATCTTCCACTGAAGTTGGTGAGGGTGCGACTTCATCCATTCTGATTCCTCAGGTGCATACGGAGGATTAGCCATATTATGGAATCCCAATACTGTCACAATGCATCGTCCCTTTTCCACCATAGACACGCTCACGACATACTTCACGGTAACAAGGTTGATCAAGGAAGGAGCCGTCACAAACGTTTATGGGCCGCATAGCGCACAATACAAAGAAAGCTTCCTAAGAAGAATGAATTACATCAAAACACTTCTGAATATGCCTAACTGGGTCCTGGGAGGAGACTTCAACATGATCCTGACACTGGAGGAGAAAACTAGCGGAACCAAAAGGCTGGATCAAGACAGTGGTAAGTTCAAATCACTCATTGACCAATTAAATCTAGTAGATATTGAAACCTGAAATGGCATATTCACCTGGTCCAACCGACGATCTGGTCATCAGCAGGTGGCATGTCGTCTAGACCGCTTCCTAGTAGCAGAAACCCTGCTAGAGGATGACCCTGCCATGGAAGAAAATATCCTACCAAAAACAAGCTCGTTCCATTGGACCATAACATTCAGTTTGGACTCGGGTGTCACCCCCAAACTCAAACCCTTCTATTTTGAGAAATTTTGTCTCTCTCACCCAGATTTCCAACAGCTTGCAAATTCCTGGTGGGCCCAGGCTGAAATAGACCATGGGACCTGCATGTATAGATTCCAATAGCGCCTTAAAAACTTCAAGCAACACATGAAGCTCTGGAACAAAACTATCTTTGGGAACATATTCCAACCCATGCAGGAAATTGAACACAGACTGGAAGCCCTGCAATGAACATTCATCTCTGGAATTAGGACCATAGACTTAATGAAAGAAGAGGAGGAACTTCAAGTGAAATTAGAAGAGCGAAAAAAGCAAGAGGAAATTATGTGGCGCCAAAAATCCAGAGTTCAATGGCTCAAAGAGGGCGAGAGAAACACAAAGTTCTTCCACCGAGCCATGGTGCATCACAGATACATCAATCAGATAACCCAACTGGAGGATGCCCAAGGAAACCCTATAAGAGAACACTCCCTTATTCCCAAGGAGATTAACACCTACTATAAAGAGCCTCTCACGGAAACCAACGAGAACATGGAGGAAGCAATACATAAAATAACCAAACATATACCCTCACTGGTTACCCAAGAGAAGAATGAAGCCTTAATGAGACCTATTACCCAAGAAGAGGTGGACCATGCAGTCAAGGAAATGCCCCCAGGGAAAGCACTTGGTCCAGATGGTTTCACCACAAACTTCTTCCATCACTGCTGGGACTTAATTAGGGAAGAGGTTTGGAAGGTTGTAGAGGAATCCAAAACATCAGGTCAGGTACTCTCTGCCCTCAACACAAATTTTCTCACTCTCATCCTAAAGGAGGACCGGGTCACTCATCCTAAGCAGTACAAACCGATATCCCTCTGCAACATCATCTAAAAAATAATCACAAATGTGATTGCCACACGCCTCAAGCTGATCCTCCCTTTTGTCATCTCCAAAGAACAAGCATGCTATGTGGAAGGGAGACAAATAATGGACAGTGTCATCCTTTCTCACGAGGTGATCCACTCTCTAAAGATGACCAAAATCCCAGGTATTCTCATCAAACTCAACCTTTCAAAATCTTTCGATAGAGTCAGCTGGCAGTACTTATGCTCAATGCTAGAATCCTTTGGGTTGGACAGACAGTGGGTGAAATGGATCCTCAAGCTCACCTCTTCAACCTTTTTCTCTATACTAGTCAATGGAGTACGCTCCCAACCCTTCTCCCCCTCCAGAGGAATCAGACAAGGCGACCCTCTCTCTCATTTCCTCATTGTTCTGATGGCAAAGGGACTAGGTCGCTACATCAAGGCAACGGTTCTGGAAGGCTCCCTTAACGACCTGCCCTTGCACAATATCCACCCCACACCTTCGCACAACCAGTTTGTAGATGATACCCTACTTATGAACACCCCCACCGCTCGAGAAACCAATAAGCTCAATTCCATTCTTTCTGATTTTGCGGAGGCATCAGGCATGGTCCTCAATCTTGACAAGTCCAAGCTCTACTTCTTCAACATTCCAATCACAGTTTAGAATCATGTTTCCTGACTCCTAGGCATACCCAAGAGCTCCCTTCCTTCCAACTACCTAGGCATACTCCTCACAGAGCATCCGACGCGCTCCATCTCTTGGGACAACTTGCTTCTCTCCATTTCACATAGGCTCAATAATTGGACCTTCAAACCTCTAAACATTGTGGCTAGATTGGTGCTTCTCAAATCAGTCTTGTAAGCCTTGACCACCTACCTCTTCACTGCCTTGACAATGATCAAATTGGTAATTCAAGCAATCAAGAGCCTTCAACGAAACTTCTTATGGCATGGAAATCAATCTAACAAAAAATGGTCTCTAGTAAGCTGGGAGAAACTTTGCAAACCCAAAAATCTAGGTGGACTGGGACTTCGCGACCCCGACAAGCTCAGTCAAGTCATGGGAGCTAAAATGTGGTGGCAATGGCTCAAGCTTCCCACAGAACTTTGGGCACAAATATGGAAACAAAAGTTTGCCCCGACTACCCAAATAGATCAACTAATCAGATTCAATGACCATATCCAAGGCTCTAACATTTGGAACATAGCCTGACAAAATCGACGTCCAGTGCAGAGGCATGCCTTTTGGGAAATCAAGAATGGGGAAAGTGCACTATTCTGGCAGGACTCTTGGAAACATCTAATACCCTTTAACAACCTGAAAAAACTTAACCCCCTCAGTTAGGTACTACAACCGGGCATATTTCGATGGGTCAAAGATATATGGAGTCTAAATGACAGGAACACGCCCTGGCGACAATGGAAAACAGAGAACCCAGAACTACAGATCTCAAGAGAAACATATCTCCAAGCCTGGCGAGCCTGCGCAAGTCACAGGAAGATACCAACATGAGAAGGCCCAAATATTCTCAGATGGGGGCACTCCACAACAGGTAATTTCTTAGTCAAAGAAGCCTACTATCTACAGGGGAATTACCAGAACCACGCTAAAGAGAGCATCTAGAGAAGGATTTGGAACGTATCCCTATGGACCAAAGTTTCAATCTTCCTATGGCTTACAGTTCAAAACCGTATCCTCACCTGGGATAACCTCACAAAAAGGGGCTTCATAGGCCCATCAATCTGGACCGTGTGCCAACATCAAGAGGAGACTCTGGAACACCTTTTCAACAAGTGTCACTACAACCAATGGACTTGGGACCAATGATCCCAAGCAATGTGCCTCTCTAACAGAAACAAGAATAACATCAGGGATACAATAGAGAATTGGGATTCGATCTCCTTTCACAACCCAATTCTTGCACGTATCTAACAGTTACTCCTAGGCTTCACCCTCTAGCAAATCTGGAAAGAAAGAAACAAAAGGATCTTCCACTCAATATATTCCCCCCCACCTCAACTTGGGAAAGTATAGCGAAGCTAATCTGTGAAACGATCAAAAGAAAACCATGGACCCCAAACGACCTAAAATGTACTCCAGAGGAGAAAAGCATTTTTCAAAGTTGGAATCTTAGCATGCACAATCACCCTACTATAATTGCAAACATATGCTATCCTAGCAGCCCGACAACCTGGTCCCCCCCTCCAAAGGGTTTCATAAAGATAAATTTTGATGGAGCCTCAAAAGGAAATCCAGGACCAGCGGGATTCAGGACAATTCGCAGGAACTCAAATGGAGAAATCCTCCATCTTGTAATAGGATTTATGGGTGAAAATACAAACAATGCAACTGAGCTTCTAAGTTTAATAAGAGGCCTTCAGGTCATAATTACCAGTCACTTCCATAGGGTCATTATGGAGGGATATTATCAGATCATCATCCAGCTCATAACCAAAATACTATACGGGGAACACCCACTAGAAATCTCACCTAGCTGGCGGCTCTCGGGACTCTTGGAAGACTTCAGATCCCTCCCCTCTCACAGTCTTACCATTATCCCATATCACGTGAAAAGGGAAGCAAGCAAAGTAGTGGATTGCCTAGAAAATGAAGGAGTTAACACCAAGTTGGAACAAATCCACTAGAAGGCCCAAACTTCTTCTTGCATTGATTTCTCGAAGCGTTTCCAATACCTCACAAATAGGGATTTATTAGCCCCAGATGGGGTGACACGTTGCGTAGATCATACACTTAGAAGGGAGCTGGGCCTGGCCTTAAATGCGGCAGGTCGACCCCCATCCCCTCAACTTTAAGGATGGGAGCTGGCTCCAACTGTCATTCTCATGACAAGGGACCTCTCACTCGTGTGAGCAGTCCAGCGTTGAGCAGTCCAACGCTGCAAGAATTCAATATGAGGGAGTTAATGGAGGAGGACATCTCGTCCCTCCTTTCACTTTTAAACAGGCTGAGCCATGGATCCATTTAGTTTGTTTTCTCCCTGCATTAGTGTTGCAATTGTGAGCTCGGGTGCAATAAGCAGATAACCCTCTGCATTTCCTCAATCTATTTTTTCACTCCAATGCCGTGAGAAAGAGGGAAGCCACGTCATGGCTTTGCCTGGTATACTCAAGCCGCCTGATGCAAGAGGCTGCTGAGGATGGAACAAGCGCTTTCGATGGCTCAGACCCATCTTGCGCGCAGAGCTAACATAGCCAGAATGCCTCCCATGGCATATGTGGAGGATCTCTTCTCGAAGGAGCCAAATCAGGTTCCTTTGGAGCATCTCCTCTTCACGGTGCCTGATAACTGGCATCCTCCAAGCCAATTTAGGGAGGAAGACACCATGGTCTCCATCGAGAAGCTGCAAGGGAGCAGCACAGGAGCAGAGAATTTCGATGAGTTCCCCACCTGCTACATAGAGGAGGAGATACCAGAAGAACTGGATTCTCCAAAGGCCACACTTGCAGCTGGACACACCTCAGACAAAGGCACAAAGGGCGGTGAGGACGATGGAGCAGGCATGGAACAACAAAGGGAGGTAGTCCCAAATGAAACCGAGGAGAACATACCAAGAGGCACGATGAGGGAGGGTGGCAAAGTCCTCTCGCCACCTTCCATCTTGTCCATGCATGAACAATGGCATGTTCCGCCACCCTTCTTCCACCCAGAGCACCTGAAACTGTTGTTTGATTTGCGAGGCTAGATGGAGGACCAGGTACATCGTGTCCTCCTCATGATCCAACGACTGGATATGCTCTACGACGCCTTCTCCATTGCGCCAGTAGGGCATAGATGCCCAACTTGTGCGTAGCCGTTCGTGATTCTAGCTAGAGGAGGAGAACAGGATGACGAGGCCGACATGGCCACTGGGTAATTGTTATGGTCACGCTTATGTTTTGTCTAGTTTTATTTCTCAGGATAATTTTTAGAGTTCTAGTTGCATACTGTAAAACTATAGACACGGTCCAGACTTTGGAACGCCATATGTCCTGGTTTCCTACGTGCAGGACAAATGGAAAACCACCCACCTTTGACAAGGACAACATTGGCAGCCAGATGTACCAGTTTCCACTAAATCGGCAGTACAACTGGCAACCTCATTACAGTTGTATATATTTTGCCACTTAATATAGCAGGAACCACCTCTTTTTTACTTAAAAAAAAAAACACTTACTGTATCCGAATGACATGCGTGGCATTTTCTGGGTCATATTCCATTGTCACCAAAGGTCTCCACTCACTTATCGTTGTGTCCTACGAACAAATTTTGTGAAAGGTCCTCACAGTCCTTGAGAATGTTGAAAGTTTCTGAAGATGGTTCCACAACAAATGACAACCACGGTTTGCTAGTGGGGTCAAGAAATTTCTTACTTATCCCATAGCGTATTATCATGTTAATGGAACACATTTGGAATGGAAGGTCTTTATGCAACAAATTTATTTTATGAGTTCCCCATTGAGATGGTACAAATGTTTCCCTCAGGGAAAATGTAGATATCTCACGGGGTTCCAAAAATTCTTCAGATTTAGTGCATCCAGATTGTTTTTCCTCACAATGATTATGAGGTTAAATTGAAACAACATTTCAAGGATCTTTGAAGATACCAATATTTTCATCTTCTGAATTTTCTGGGGAAAATATAGATATCTCATGGGGTTCTAGAAAATTTTCATATTTCTCCTCAGAATCAATTTCTGTGGATTCCTTTCTTTTCCTAAGACTTGTGCTTGTGGAATCCCCTTGACGACTAAAATTGCAATTGGTAAAACCTTGGGAATGCTTGACTCCTGAAATAAAAAAGAGGTTGAATACTCAACCTAAGTGGACAATTCCTTTCCAAACCCCAAAAAAATAACATGCCAACGACACAGCTGCTGGGTATATATACATAACTATATTTTGTCAAATGAAATAATTTTATACAATTTTTTATAGAAATTAAGTTCAAGGAATTAAACCATCCTTTCTGCTTAAGTTATTAATATTTAATTTCAATCCTCGTGACATTTAATGTTATTCAATTATATGTAAGATTACAATTTTTGTTTACATGAAGCTTCTGATATATATTTTCACCATTTATTTTATATTGAGTTTATGCTATATGGATTAAAACAATGCAAGATATCTATGTATGTTAGTATTACTTTCCAGTTAGTGTTATTTTTCAAAGCATCATATGCATTTATTGTCTCCACCGACACAATGAACAATTCAATGTATTGCATCTGTTAATGCATAGATGGCGATCACTGCCATTGTCTCCATTAGTATAGTGGGAGATGCAATGTATTGACACTATTAATGCCTAGAGTGACCTATATATGGCTTGTGCGTGTCGTGCAATATTGGCCTCTATCAAGCGAGAATTTTCAACAGTCGTGTTGTACCCTCAACAATGAATCTCTCTATCACCAGAATGGACCCAAAATTTGGACTCCACGGCTCTTGAGTATTTTGAAAATGGTAGTTTAACAGAGGACATCTTCCACATTTCATGTTCATCCCAGTCCCCCCTTTGCTTCAACTTTCAAGTGGTTCAGTTCGACCTAGGTGAATGTTCAAGCTGTATTCACCCATCAAACCTCAACCTCCGTTACAAGAAGGGTCACACAATGAACAACCTCCATTACAAGAAGGGTTGCACAATGAACATGCGATATCCGTGGTCTTCTTCCTTCTGGTATTCCCTTTAATTGGATTTCAGGTGGTTACAAACCCTTACAAAGTGTTACAAGTGTCACTGCTAAGGCTCCATTCTCTGCATTCCATTATGAAATTTCCCTCGGCTTTGACCCTGAACCCTTTCCCTTGCCAACCCCCCTACGTGCTATCAGTGTTTCCCATATTTCAAATTTTTTCTTCCTATCAAAGAATCAACACCATAAGCAGAATAATTCTCATGGACAACTTGATGGGATTTTCTCGCGACCTCCAAGAAGAAAGGTTGACTTCCATTGAAGCACACAACCAAGGAAGAGGAAGCCACCAAGAAGACTGTCATAGTAGAAGAGACCACAAGGGCATTATAACTTCTCCATAAATGCAACAAGACGAGCTAGATGACATCCTGAGATGGCTGCAGTAGATCAAGAGGTAGTACACCATGATGTGTTTGCACATGGATAAAATGGAGTTTCCTTCTTTGGCTCACCGGAATCAACATCTGCGTTAATGGCATAGGTCTCCCTAGAAGTGCAGTGGGTCAGAGAAGGGATTAAAAGGTGAATGGTGTCCTCTTGACATGCTTTAAACTTGCCTAAAATTGAAACCTATCCCACTGATGCATAGTCGGTATAGAGAAAACCTACCACCTCCCACCTGATTAATATTCATCAAGTCATGATCCGATTCAAGTCGGTTGGTGTGTGCATAACTATTGATAAGCATGAATAAATCATATGCAACAAATTTAATAGGATAGGTGTCGACGTTTGATAAGTGATGGACAAATGATGAAAAAATTGAGAAGAACCTCCCCTTGAAGAATGCCTTCAGCGTAATAATTCATAACCATTGACCA
>ML814590.1:76467-93169 GCA_009831015.1 Picea engelmannii | reverse complement strand
GAATTTTCTTGACTCTTCCTGAAGGTCGCTCTTCTTGCCTTATTTGTGGGTTCCTCCACCACTATGGTCACATACTGCTCAAGATCATGCTCTTGCAAGATATTTGTTATCCAGAGCTTCCACACATTGAAGTTGGTAGCTCCTTCGAGCCTATCCTCGACCCTGACTAAAACGGGGGATTCCATGGACCTCACACTGGAAACTTAACCAAGCTATCTTGGATTTGTGTGTACCTTATGCTGCACTTCAACATGTTTAACACACCCTAAGCTCTGATACCATGTTAAATTATGAGCTTGATTTCTTATGCGGATTAATTCTTTTATTTTCTTCAACACTTTGATTCCATCTTAATACACTTCAACAAGACCAAATCATAATCGAATATAAATAACTATGTATATAGGTAATCATGCACATCAACAACACATATACCCTGGGGAAACCCTTTATAGGGAGAAAAACCCCAACAAACAATATTCCTTTATTGCACTAATAATGTAAAATCTCTTACAAATATCCACCATGGATGTTCTTCTCTTAAAGAACTTGCCAAGATGACTTTGACCTGACAAATACCTAAAATACCTTGCTGAAATACACCTCTGATATGTTGCCTCTATTGTTGATATACAACACTGATATGCTTCTTTGGTATGCTAACTCTTTATCACTGATATGTTCCTATATTGCTTCTCCCTTAACTTCCATATCAAAACTGTGTTGAAGAGAGGGTTCGACCTTTGCTTATATAAGCTGAAGAGGAGAAGAGGAGACACTCAAAATAGTAACATGTTTGCATGAGTTAATCATAACTCAGCTTCATACTTTAGTTTGAACTTAGAACTAGACTCGAGACTTGTTACAGCTCAACATTATACTTTAGTTTGAAAATAGAACTAGACTTGAGACTGGTATGCTTTAGTTCGAAAATAGAACTAGATTTAAGACTTTAGTTGCAACTCAACATGAAAATAGAACTAGATTTAAGACTTTAGTTGCAACTCAACATTACACTTTAGCTCTAAAATAGAACTAGACTTAAGACTTTAGTTGCAACTCAACATTACACTTTAGTTCTAAAATAGAACTAGACTCAATACTTTAGCTGCAACTCAACATTACACTTTAGTTCTAAAATATGACTAGACTTAAGACTTCAGTTACAACTCATAATTACATGTCTAGTTCTAAAATATAACTAGACTTAAGACTTCATTTACAACTTGACTCTTTACAAGGAAATTCAAAATTCTCTTCTTGTTGGATATTGTTACACGTGCCAATGCACTAGATCAATACATTTATATCATTTGCAATATTAGGAATATCGTTTGTTTCTAGCTCATAGGAATTTTATATTCAACCTAAATTTTTCTAGATGCCTTGACTTTTTCTCATGGATGACAATGTTTGACTATGCTCACAAAGGTTGTATGTTCCCCCTAACTTTTCCACTAGTCTATCTATGCTCATAGAGGTTGTACATTCCCTATGAATTTTGCACTAGAATTTCTATGCTCATAGAGGTTGTACGTTCCCCCTGATTTTTTCATTAAACTCACATAACATCTCGTTCGTCCTGACTTTTATTTTGACTCACAAAGGTTGTACATTCCCCCTGGCTTTTTTCTATGCCTCACAAGACTAGTTGATTCTGCAAATCTCCCTGGCTAGCCTCAGGGTGGCCCATATGACCTCTTATTGGAGAATGACTGTTGATGCTACCAAATTTAACAAGGCAAGGAAATCCAAGGCATGGCATGGAAAGGCAAGGCATGGAAAGAATGGCATGACATGGAATGTAATGGAAAGGAAAGGCATGGCATGGAAAGGAAAGGTATGGCATGGAAAGAAAAAGAATGTCTTGGAAAGGCAAGGAAAGGAAAGGAATGAAATGGCATGGAAAGGCATGGAAAGGCATGGCATGTCATGGAAAGGAAAGAAATGACAAGGAAGGGAATTGCATGGCATGGCATGGCATGTCATAGCGTGGAAAGGAAAGAAAATGCAAGGAATCGATGGAAAGGCATGAAATTAAATGGAATGGAAAGGCAAGGAAAAGCAAGTGAAGGAAAGGAAAGGAAAGGGAAGGATAAACATATTTCCCTAACAAAGAAAAAGAACCAAAACAAACAAGAATACCATAACAACCATAACATGAAGCAAAAATTTCAATCATTCATAAATTTGAAATGTTTTTTCAATTATTCCTTTTACATACCTATGCTCATTCAAGTAGACTAGATCAGGATCACTTCTAATATTGATGGTCTCCATAAACTTCTTGTGATGAGAGTAAGGAAAGAAGTATTGTACCTTTGATGAGTTCTTACTTTACATTTTTTGTAGTTGGAGGTTTGTACCAAAAACCAAGTTCATAAAGTGGTATAGATATTCACCTAGTCTATACTATTGGAATACATAACCACTTTTCTCTCGTGTTCTTTCATCCCTTGTTAGATATTCTCCTTTAATAACCGTCAACCCAATCAAAAATTTAATGTCCCTGGAGTCTGTTACTGATCGCATGAGGGTCTTCTTTCCCTCTAAGAAACATGTCATCCAATAATCAATGCCTCATTCATTACATACTAGTGAAACCATTGCGTATATGGTTATGCATTAAAAAATGGAGTTCCAACAAGTGATTCTAGTAAAGGACCAAAGCATAAAACAACCATGATAATTATTCAAAATTTAATATAAGGTTTCATAGAACCCGACAACGTGAGATCTGACACATTATCACAATCTGCTGAAATATTTGATTGGTCCTCTTGCAACTTGTATAATTCCATATTTATGCATTGACCAATGGGGAGTGATACAAGATCCCATATATCAATCCGGTCTATCGATTCACAATCATCTGATTCATTACTAGTACATGGATCACGAAAGAAAAAAAGTTTTCTCATCCATATTTAAACTATTGCATTGTCTCATATTCGAACTGAATGGAATCCACAAGTTCCCTAGATTTTTTTTCATTAATACCATTGTGATCGATCTACATCGACCACCTGCAAAAAATATCTATGTAAATGTCTGTTCCTATCTGATTGGTATTCACAGGTTCTTGTTCCTTGTCTTGTTACCGAAGAACACCATTCAACAATGAATTTCACATCTTGAATGAGGGAAGTAGTTGTGAACTTCATTTCTTTCCTACACAATGCCCTTTTTATGCATGTGTCTACTCCATTATGCTCCCATTTCCCATTCGTAGACTAAAAATAGTTCTAAATGTTTGGTACCTTGATTTTTCTGTGCAACATACACAACCATTGAAATAAAAGCACATTTTTGAGTTGGCCCATGCAACCATCTCACCAAATATAATGTTGATCCATCTGTATGGTATTTTCCTTAAGGTGATTATAAAAAACTAAAAGAAATCTTGTATCTGGGTTAATTCATGACACCACTTATCGCTTATGTCGAAGTGATACTTCTTAAATATAATTTTCTTTTCTTCGTCACTATCCAGACCATTCATGTATGTGATATGGACCATTATTTGACTTTCTCTGAGTGATAATATTGCATTTGCATCTCAATTTTCAGTTGAAGGGTGCAATTATCAACAAAATCAACCAATGATAAGATAGTAACAATGAGAAACGTATCTTTGCATATTCTAAAATGATCACTTTTATATCGATCCACACGAAGATGCTAAACATATTGTCATGTCTTTTCGACAAAGTCCTTCGTGAAGTCACATAGTCGTGCCTCGAAAGTCACCAATTGTATCTTTTTTCTTCCCTACCCTCCATCAATTTCATACGTGACATATTGAAAGATTTGCAAAGAAACCTCCTTCCTCCCCAATTCATACTCATCACTTGCATGGATGCACTTGATTAGTAATTCCATTCCACTGCACCTGGGGCATGTCCCATCTAAGAAATATTTTTGACAGATGTACAATCCTCTGGCCTTGTACACAAGATTTTGTGAATAAAGTCTCTAGATGATGACGACGGTAATATAACTAAGTATTCCTTAAAAAGGGTGTTATGGAATACACAAAATGTGTGTGTGTGTGTGTGTGTGTGTGTCATAATAATAACCATAATCAATACGATATCTACAACCACATGTGTTGTGAATTGTGTTTTTTCGAACATACCAAGGATTGCATTTAAGGAAAGATCTTTGTCCCAAGTTAAGTGCACTATGTATTGTCCTGAATCTATCATACAGTTTTTTATATGTAATGTGAAGAAAGTGTTTAATATGGGGTTCACGGTCCCTAGATCCCCTTCTCAATTTAAGTACCTCTTTTTGGTTTGAAGAAGGCTTAGTGTTCTCATGCGAGAGATCCTATACTAGTCCCTTAACTACTCCAATTAACTTTGTTTCAAAATGAGGTACCCTACTAGTGAAGGACCAAAAATCTGTTGGGCCACCTGTGTCAAGTCTATCTCATCTATGAGAATACTTTATAAGGTTTTTTATATTTCATTTTATGAGATGGCAGGTTTGTTGTACCAAACGATGCTTTCTTTTGATCTTGCTAACAATTGATTGTGACAAGACATGTTGGGATGCATTATGGTCTTCATAACAATATTTCTTAGCAACTCTTTGACAAACATCAGCAAGGTTTCTAACAATATGATGACCTGTTTCTAAACTTTTGACTGATTTAATGCTAATAGGAGTAAAACGTCTAGCTTTTAGCAAAGCCAAAAATAATTGACATTTAGAGACATCAGATTTTGGTTCAAAATATTCTTTAATGATTCTATAAAAATGATAATGAATAGTACGATTATATAACTTACCTTCAAGTGATGTTATATGACTTTCATCCACCTAAATGCCTTTAGGAGTTTTTTGTCACACACTGCCCAATATATCAATATATATAGGGACGATGAAACCCTATTTTGGCACTCTTTACCTCTGTATCGTAGAGTTAATAATGTCGTAGTTATTGTCCCTTCAATAACCGGTGGATCAATTCTGGGAGGCAGGTGGACATGGGATTGACTAGTTTTTGTAATGTTTGACTATCCAACAAGAGGTTGCACCACAAAAACTTCTTCACCACATTGTTGTACATTGGTTACCTCTATAGTTTCATCCATTGTATAATCAACTCCAAGCAAATATTATTGGATATATTATAAGAGGGGAGGAGCTATTTGTATAAATATGATAAACTAAATGAGAATTTCTTTGAGGTTAGTGTTGTACAAAAGAAAATAAAAACAAGTGAGTTGATCCATAATCATTTTAATGTGTGTGCGTAGAAAAATAAAATAAAATATCCCTAAATCTTTAATCACTAAGAGGTTTAAGTCTTTGTTTATTATTTATCTATGCTTAATAGATTCAGGGTTCAAATGGACTTACATGTAGGCTTACTTTATGAAAAGCTTACTTTATGAAAATGGTTAGCCAAATAATAAAATGTCATTGAATGCACTAAGCTCTCTCCCAAGAGAGAGGAGATGTTATAACCACAAGTATTTATCCAAAAATAATTACATGTAATCTCTATGGCATACAATCTCAATAACTATGGTTTCACTATAAATAAAGAAAGAAAAACTAACCTTGAAAGGTAGCACCTCAAGTAATAACAACATCCAATCTTCATATGACAGTTTCTCATATTAGTCGCACATAAATAATGTCACACATAAATAATGGATTTGGAGATGAGTCAAAATTACTAAATTGACCCACTTCCTAATTGTGGCATTGCAATCTCTACCATGTATAGCTTGTTCTTGAATGAATGAAGCATTGTAGAGATGTATAAATACAACCTTAGGACATCCATTAGTACATGGACATTATTTGTATAGTTGTGAGCAATTATTTTTATTATATTATTGAATTGTTAAGAGTTTTTCTTGTGCCCAAACCACAAGAACTTTGGGTGCAAGGTTGGAAATTAAGTCTACGAGTGAAGTCTGTCTTCTTAAAATTTTATTTAGACCGATTTTGACTTCACGCACGGTTGCATTAAGAGAAGAGTACACATAATTAAAGTAATATTTTAAGCTTTTATGCTTTCCCTTTAAGAGAGCCTAATCCTCGTAACTTCTAATATTTTAAGCCTCGCAACTTGTGCTCAATGATATATTTCTAATTTCAGTGTTTTTCAAGACTCATAACTTATGCTCAGAACTACTGAATGTAGAATATCAAATTGCCACATATCAATATTTGATCTTACTTGGATTTTGCATAATTGTCCCATATCCCTTTGAAGGGAAGTTCTAAGAGGAAGTAATCTAATTTTGTATTAAGACAATTGTCTTTCCTATGATAAATTTGAAATGAATTCCATAAAAATTTAGGCATTATTAGAGTTGTACCATTATTAAAGTTTTATCATGATCTAACTTCAATGCACAATGCAATCCCTCGTGAGTTTTATCTAGATCAACCAAAAATTAACCAAAGTTGCAAAATATCAATGAGTAACGTCTTGTACCATTAAATTCAGATAACTCAAAAGAGTTTGCTCGATAATTATTTGGCTTCTTGAAATGGCCGTAATTACTTTAGGAGTAGTCTCATCAAATAATCCTTTTGATTTGATTGATAGTACAATATACTCTTTAACTATATGAAAATAAATGATATCGATCATGTTATCTTTATGCAACATTATACTAGCACAGATGACTCGCGGCTGGAGAGCGCACAATATTGTATGATTTGAGGTTGTGGCATCAAAAGATCTTTCAGATATAAAAAAAAATGATATAAAAAAAAATGAATGAGTGACATCAAAATGAAACTTGTGCAAAGTGTTTTTTAATGATATAAAAGTGGCCTGCATATATTTTAATTCTCTTTAATCATTTGAAAGTGGGAATTATGTATTTTTACAATAAATTTATAATGTGATTAGATCAATGTAAAAAAATAAAAATGTTAACAGATGCCTTTATAAATGCAAGGAAGTTATAAACAATAAATCTGAAGCATTGATTTTGGAGAACGACTAAGAATATGCTAGCATCTTCAATGATTAGCCATCAAATTAAAATTTAAGATTAAAAGATAATTAATTGTAGCTCCTCCCTTCTTATAATATATCCATTTCCCATTCTATTAAGCGTTCCCCTCCTTCCTGTTAGGCGTACACCAGTTTGTAAGTACTAACGGTGCTGATAGTACAATGAGCTGTAGGAAAACAAACATCAAGCCTTTCCCACACTTGTGAGAGCAACGTGAAGGAGTACGGAGAAGAGAATAAAATCCAGGAGCTCATGACTACTGAGGCATCTTTGCGGTTGGGGCAATGATACAGCTAGTGAGGTAAAACCGAGGCTCGTCAATTGCTGGTTGAAAACTATTTCCAAACCGCCTCGTTGGCCTGGGCTACGCCTTGGCTTTCGAGAATTTTTGGAGGGCTCGCCTTTGGCTCGGGCTCTATCAAATCTAAAATCGAAATTCCAAATCTTGTCTTCAGCGGGTCCTAACAAATCCAAAATATTTATTACAAATCTTGCTTTGCAAATCTTCTTTTGAACGGGACCTTACAAATCTTAAATATAATTTGCCTTTGGCTCGGGCCCTAACAAATCTAAATCGAAATTGCAAATCTTGTTTTCAGCGGGCCCTAATAAATCTAAAATCTTTATTGCAAATCTTGCTTTCAACTGCCCTTAGAAATCTTAAATCTAAATTGCGAATCTTGTTTTCAAGTAGATCACAGCTAGATTTGAAAGCCACTGTTTCTTAATTAAAGTCTTCACGCACACGTCTTTCGCAAATTGGCTTGAATTTCGTAGAGCGTCCGAAATCTTCACTGAAATTCTTTAGTGCTGGAAGAAGGTAAGACATCGGTTACTTCGCAGTTCTCGTCCATACAAGTGAAATCTCTCGCCCTGTTTCGCCAGTAAGAACTCAAGCTTAACAGTTTGGAATTACTTGAACTCAGAGAGTTAGTGAAATCGCTCAGCTTAGGTGCAGTGTGCCGCTTGAACGCAGCGATTTGGCGAACGACAGCTCAAACCCAGCAAAATTGCTATTTACAGGCAGACTGGCACTTGTTTTTAACTTATATTCTCGGCAATATTTATTCCTGGAGTGGTGACAGCTATTTTAGGGCAAATTTTCCATTCCATGAGTTAGAAATTGCAAGATACTTGATATTACCTAGCTAATTTGAATCCCACCAATGAAATCCTACACTATATTGAAGATAGTTATTTAAGGATACAAGTGTTTTTCTCCATCATATGAATTGCAATAGTATATGATGAATCCATGCTCATCATTTCCGTGGAATCAAATGAAGGAAAACTCAAGTCTGCAAGTTCTAGGTCTCCAACATTTATTGATTGTATTTATTTTACAGAGTTCTTGTCGTTCTCAAGGGTTTGATGCTCAATTCCGTCAAATGAAGACCTATTTACGTCATCGGCTGGTTGAAAGGTTTCATTGGAGAGTGCTGTAATAGTTTATCAGGAGCTTGTTACCGAGTTAAATACAATGTTGTACCATGCTCTATTGGCAACCCTACCCTACATAGACACTCGTTTTAAAGCACACATGGCTATGCCACGAGGTAGGGAAGTCATCTACGTTATTGCACCTTGACACATTGGAGG
This sequence comes from Picea engelmannii, assembly GCA_009831015.1. NCBI lineage: Eukaryota > Viridiplantae > Streptophyta > Pinopsida > Pinales > Pinaceae > Picea > Picea engelmannii. The sequence goes on along the minus strand of ML814590.1, from coordinate 84,575 downwards.
AGTTGGTTCGGTACTTTATGATAAGGGAGGGATCCTGGTAGAGAAATTGTTTTGGAACAAGAAGCAGGTGGTATTGATTTTGATGTCTACTCACGCGTGAAGGCAGAGATAAACATAAGAGAGTCCTGTGGGATCCACTGCTCCAGTAAGAATTCGCATTGATGATGGGAAGAAGAATAAGTGATAGATAGATAGAAGCAACGAGCTGGAGTGTACATGAAATCAAATCACTAAAGCCAACAAACTGTTTATGTATATGCAAACAACCCAGCAGGCACTGTTGAATGCATGCATAAGTGTAAACTCTTGGAATATGATGATTGAGTAGGCTAATGCATAAGTGTAAATTGTTGTTGGAATATGATAATGGGGCAAGGGAGCAAACAGATCTTCTTTTCAGGTAAAAAATGGGAAGATTTTCAAGGGTAGTTTAAGTTTTGCATGGATCAAAGTTCTATGTATCTCAGAACTTTACCTCAAGGGTTTTGCCCCATTTTAAACCAACCCAAATGCTCAAAAAAATGATCAGATATTTGAATTGGCCAAAAATTTAAAATGGGACCACCAGAGGACTTGTGGAAATTTTGGGATGATTTTAAGGAGGGAAATTTATTTTTAAATGTAGAAACCTTGGCGATATGTCAATTATAAATGATTGGCTATATTTTTATAAAAATATTCAAATTTCTAAGGATTTTATATAGTTTTTATAAAATTTTGGCGACTTTTAAAGTAAAATAATTTTATCCTATAGAATTTGGGCGAATTATTTTTAAAATAACGAATCTCCTTTTTAAAAAAACCATAAAAAATTAACCCATAAACTAAATTTAACTAATCATCACTCCAAAAAATTACTCTAGTTAACCCACTTCTATGATAATTACTCCCATAGTTATTTTTTGAAAGTTTTAACTTTGAACTCTAAAAGAGTTTTAGTTAATTGTGCATTAGCTATTTTTGGAGAGTTTTAAGATTAGAGATTTGAAGAAAAGTCTCAATCAGTTCTAATTAGTTGAAATAAACTCTAGAAGAGTTGAGTCGAGTTGAGTCCTATTATTGTTTTGTGTATTTAATTCTCTTTCCAGAAGGAATCAATGTATTAATAAGTTTTAAAGCAGCAGCTCTGGTGTCTCTTGTGTTATGGTATTATTGTTTTGTGTATTTAATTCTCTTTCCAGAATGAATGAAAGTATTAAGAAGTTTTAAGACAGCAACTCTTGTGTTATGGTTTCTGAGTTTTGTTTTTGTGTCGTTGTGAAGTTATAGCTTTTGAGGATTTTTTTGTGCGTTCGTGAAAGAGAAAGTAAACCTACATAAAATTCGTGAGAAGGTCGTGGATTAGTAAGGACCACCACAAGAAATTGAGATCGAGAGGAGGTATTTGTAGTTCGCTGGGGAGAGCTGCATCTATCCAAACCCTTGTAACCACCACCGCCTCCTTTTGCAGTCGCAGCTGTTTAATTACAAGAGAGAAGGGGCAAGAGCATGCCCACCAGTCTGGGGTTCTTGGGTTTCAAAGCCAAGAGATCTGTTGTTCACTGGGTCACTGCCGATTATGAGATAACCGCCGCCATTTTTCCGAAACCCTAACCGTCGATTATCAGGTAAGACTGATATTATAAAAGCTAAGAGAAAAATATGGTTGCAAGCAACATCCTTCAATAGTCGTAGGTCTCGATTCGATTGACATTTTGTAATGACTTTGAGTAAATTTTGAGATGTGAGTATATATTTGTTGAGCAATTCTTATCTACCACAGTTTCAACATCCTTCAATAGTCGTAGATCTCGATTCGATTGACATTTTGTAATGAATTTGAGTAAATTTTGAGATGTGAGTATATAATTGTTTAGCAATTCTTATCTACCACAGTTTCTAGTATTTTTGGTAAAACTTATGATTTTTGGGCTATTAAGATGAGAACCTAGAAGATTTATGGGATATTGTGATGAATGGGTTTGAAGAACCTTCAAATCTAGAAGCATATGAGACTATGATTCAAGATCAAATAGATCAACTCATAACAAACCATAAGGATGATGCAACAACATTGTCTCTCATTCAACAAGGCTTGGATGAGAGAATTTTTCCCAAAATTGCATATCAACTAGGTGATGCGGGAGCATCGCCATCAAAGAAAAAGAGGTCGAGAGTGGAGGCAGAATTCGACACCTGAGCACGCCAAAATTTCAAATCGACATTAAACAGAGGCACGAGCGGTTGTTGAGATGTTTTGGAAATATCATTTTTTAAATACTTTGTTTGTAAAGTCGGGTCACCACCTTAGAATGGGTGGATGTTGTAAATTATTACAGGACTGTAAGGTGTTACAGATGTAGAGAGTAAACTCTTATCTACTAATAACTCACATATAATGTAATAGGACTTAGTAGGTAACCGCTAAAACAAGGATGGGATATAATTCAAATAGGACAGAGAAGAGATCGAGAAGCCACTCCTTAGATAGTTTTGTGTATTTTGTTGCGGGACATAATAAGATTGTGAGAATGGAATTGTAGGAGGAAGGAGTAAGAAGTTAGATGTAGTAGTTAGACATAGAGAGTTCGAAGACAATGAAGAACTGTGTAACTTATGTAAATACTTCATGAATGAATAAAACAAAGATAAATTGATCCAAATGCTTGGACAATGTTCATTTCATTATGTATTTCAACGAATGATATGTTCTCTATGTGTTAATTTCATTATGCTTATGTATGTTGTTCATAGTTGAATATATGAACCTGTGAAGTATTAAATAAGTTTCAATAGTTTTTCTTCTGAGAGATCGGATGCAAGGAGTGCATATTGTCAGGAAGGTGTGCATCGACAGAGTCTAGATTTGACTAAGAGAAAATCAGGAGGAATAAAGAGAAACTTAGACCGAGTGTTGCAAGGAGTGCATAGGGTCAAGATTCGACTAAGTGTCGAGAGATCGGAACTGTGAAGCGAAAGGTGTGCGTAGCAAGATTTCTATTGAAGAAATCTCGAAATATGAACTTTGTCAAAGATTCCATGATTGCAAGGAGTGCATCGGAGGCCGAAATCCTCAGAGGAATCAAGCTCAAGAGAGATAGCGATAAAGATTTAGTAGAAAGGGGAAAACATGTTGAAGATCGTGAATTGACACTTGAGATCCCTTCGGAGGAAGTCAGGGTCACTGACAGACCATTAGATCTGGAAGAGTTGCATAGAGGTTATCTTTGGAGTCCTTCGGCACTTCGAGTATTCGAAAGTTTGAAGGTGTTTTGAGAGCTGGAGTCAAAATTCCCTAGGCTTCGAATTCCATCTGGACTGTAGATCCATTGGAGGGTATGTGGCAGTATATCCGAGAGTTCGCGGGGAAGAGATTCAGAGGATTTGTGTGAAGCAAAGTGGAAACTTCACAAAGTCACGAATGATGAAGTGGATCTGAATCATTGAATCCAGAAGAACACATGGCAGAGATTCATGTGTTTCAGAGGAAAAGAACTTCAGAGGAAAACAATTGCGCTGAAGCCAGAACCATCAAAGCATGAAGTAGTGAAGTCCATCTAAGGCATCGATCTGTGGAGGACACATGTCAACAGATCGAGGACTTCGAAGGAATGATCAAGGAGAAAGCAGAGTGTTGACTGGAATTCGTTCGAAGTGCCAAAAAGGTTAGAAGCTATATTTGAGTTGTTGATTGTGTGGACACACAGCGTCCGATCTATGGCTTTGGAGATAGAGCACTTTGGGGGAAAACAGGGGGTGAAGTCCCGAAGTGTCGAAGTCCATCAAAACCTTATGTTGGAGAAGGATGTGTGGTGCTTAATCCATAGCTTCGAGTGGAAAGTACTTCAAGGAAAAAGGACGTCGAAGCGTTCAAAACTCCTGAACGTTGAAGTCCCGAACTAGATCACATTCGTTGGTTGTTGGAGGAGTGTGAGTTGTACATCTAGTCTGAGTGTGTTCGCCAATTCAGATTTCGGCAAATTTGGAGTGAGGTGTGTCGAGAACACCTGAAGCCCGAATTTCCGAAGTGTGCGGGAAAGAAGGTTTAAGCCCACGATTTTGACCAAGGTCTTGTGGAGGACTCTTAGGGTACTCAGAAACTCTCGAAAAGGGGATTTCACACCCGAGAATTATGACTTTGACCTGTGGAGAAGATAGAAGAGAATCAACACGAACTTGTGAGCTGATTCAACTCTCGAAGTTGATTGATCCTAGACCGGGTGGTTGCATAGCCCTAGGGGAGAGTAGGGGGTCTGCATCAAGTGGTATCAGAGCCTGATTTTTCTTGCAAACAACATGCATAGGAGACATAGGAGATATTTTCATACTATCAAGTGGTATTAAAATGTGACTTTGGTTGTAGACATAGGAAAGAGGTGAAATAGTTTTGTTTGATAGCATCAAGTTAGAGAAAGGGAAATCAAAGTAGTGGAATCATGCCACATAGAAGGCACAGGGATAGACATGTAGCGAATCCAGAAATGGAAGAAGAAATGAGGCAACATCGAATGAGATTGGATGTCATGGAAACAACACAGAGGATAGAAATAGATGTTGGTGACGTTAGTGAAGCAGAAAGCGAAGAGTTAGAAGACGAAGGAGTTGCAAAAGGAGAACCTACGGAAGAACGACTTCTAAGAGTTGTTTCGAGAATAAGAGCCAGAGAAAAAATATAAGTCATGATGTATGAAGCTGATTTAGAAGTTGAAGAATTGTTAGATTGGGTACTATTTGGCCCATGATATGACCGATTTTATGACGTTAATTAGATCCTTTTTGTTAAATGTATATATGCATTTTCATGTTTTGAAGAAGTTTTTGAAGAGATTTTGTGGAAAATCGCTATGATCCACACCAAGTATGCATAACTCATGTTTTATGATGATCTTGAGTGTAATTCAGTATGTTTTTATGTTTTTGGGAATCTAATTCGCATTTTTTCGTGTCACTGGGAAAAATCGTAGCTTGTTTTTGCTTCCGGCACTCAATCTGGTACTCCATCCGGCACTCAATCCAGTACTCCATCCAACACTCTGTGTGGCACTTCGTCCTGCACAAAAACAGTGGGAGATTTGGCGGTTATGGTATTGGCGGCAAGTGATGGACGAATCAGAAACATTAGTTTTTCTCATGCTCGTGGCCTCCAACTACTGAACTCTTGACAACTCGATTTGGGCTATTATGGTGGGCGATTATCGGCTCACATTATTTCGGCAGTTAGGGCATCCTAAATGCAATTTAATATTTTTAGAAGAGGGTCGACCCTCCAGTGGTTGACCTCTCAGTTTGTAAATCTTATAAATACCACCTCAGTGGTTAGACAATAGTTAAGAAGTAATGTATTAGAGACAAAGACAATTTTAGTTTTTTTTTTCCATTTTTGTTTTGCGAGACTGTGTAAAACCTGCGTCTTTAGTTTTAATGGTGAAATCGCTTTGTTGAAGTTTGTGGTGTGCATTTGAAGAGTGACCACGACTTGCTGGGGGGCCCACCAATAGTCTCGGTAACTATCCTATTTATTTACTTGTGAATTAAATAACGTAGATGTCTTTTTATTTCTTTTCCTGTACATAAATTGTGATCTTGTTTTCTCACTGTATAAATTACTGTTATAGTTTAATTGTGTTAGTTTCCTTTTGCATGTTAATATGAAGGATCTTGTTAGTATGCAATGATCTCTTAGTTAGTGTAAATAAGCTTAAGCTTAAGCCACTAACCCCTGTGTGATTAAATAATTGACTACAATTTTTGTATGTTGAAATACATTAGTTAGAGTTTAAAACGGAGTTTTAGAACAAAATTTTAATGCATGCTTTCTTTAATAGGGCTTCGGTGGATGGATAGTGTTAGTTTTAATTTTTATTTTCAGATTGCTTATTTAATTGTTGTTTAGTTTTTCTTACGTAGTTGTTAGTTAGTTTACTCATTTAATTTCTTGTGATATGCTGAAATAGTGTTTAATTTTTGTTTATGAGTGTTTCCTCTTTTTGCAAATTTGAATTGTTAAGATAGAACTAGTTTATTTTTCTTCATGCAATTTCTTTCTTAGATCTAGATTGCAATTCAATTCATAGTTAATTATTGATTTTATTATAGTATGAATTTGCTTCATTAGCCTAGAATGCAATTGAATTTATTAGAATAATCTATTTATACTATTGATGATTAATGCATGATCAATAATCACATGGATGTGCAGGATTGTTAATGTTGTTTTCATAATGGATAAATTCTCATTGGATTGCCTAATGCACACTTTTCACTTCGCTATTTGAAGTCAATATCGATTTTATCCCTCTTGAATTATCGTTCATTGTCAAGTGCCATCGTGATATCATAAGACGCCAGAGACATAACCATCCGCATTATATTTGAGTTTTCATAGATTAGAAGAGAGTTTTCTTACTTTCATAGATTACAAGATAGTTCCGTTGATTTTGTAGGATAGATAGTCTTTTTTCTTTGGTATATTAAAGAGTAATTTGTTTATCATAGATTAAAGATTTATTGTTAATTCATCTTTCTTTCAATTAAGTAGATTTCCTTTCATAAATTAGAAATAGTTGTGAAGTTTAATTCTAGAATAAAGTTTACTTGCTTCGTAGCTTAATAAGTTGCTTATTGATTAGTTTACCTGTTGTAGACATTATCATAGGTTAGTTAGTTGTTTTCTTACTTTCTTATTTGTTTTAATAGAGTAGTTGTTTGCTTGTCTATTTTTCTTTGATAGGGTATTTTCTTGCTTATTTACTTTCTTTCATAGGATAGTTGCTTATTGAATTTGAGTAGGTTACTTAAAGTAGTTTGTTGTTGTCATTGCTTATTAGGTAGATAGTTTGATTTTGCTTATTGTCATGATTAAGTTAATTTTATTTAAGTAGGGTTTTCATTTGCCTTCTTAGAACTATCCATCTATCCTTTGTTCAAAAGTTACTTAGGTTACATAGTTTAAGTTTCTTAGTAGGGTTTGATCATTAGTAGTCTTTTATTGAGTAGATTATCCCTTCAATATCATGTTTCCTTAGTTAGACTATACTACCATCCTTTCTACCTTGGCATATATATTTCTACATCTCTAAGTTTACTTACCTCGGGTTGACAATTTAATTGAGGGTATTTTAGTGTGTTTTTAGTGCATACAAAACACCCATCATTTTTGGCATCATTGTCGGGGAGTTGTCTCAAGGTAGGAAATAGTTAGGAACTAGATCACTTTTAAACCTTAGAATTTGTTTGGTTGCAGGGGAACTTTAAGACGAGAGGTAAGAACCTACACATCTGCTATAGCAGGTTCCCCCAAACCCAATGGTAGTTTTTCTTTACTTTTTTTTGTTTACTTTCATGAATAGACCTAGAGACCCAAAAGGTAGGTACATTAAATCTAAATTAGATCTTTCAAGCAAGGTTCCTTCCGACCTTCCTGGGGGAAGAAACGTTCCGCTCATAAGCTCCACAGACCGATACCAAAAAACAGTAGCTAGGTCAACCCAAAGAGCTAAATTAATCTTTGAAGAGACTAAGACAGGGGGCACTATAGACCAAAAAGTTGAAGCATGAGTAATAGTGAGACAGGATGCAAGACCACTCGAGCATTCCACAGAACCAAGCAACATAACCCTTATTTTATTACCACCATCAAGAGATCCTAACTTTTTGGACATCATCTTTGTGTGAACCAAGTTTTATCAAATGGAAAGATGAACTCAGAAGCAACCATTAGCCTGATGGAACTTTCTCAAATCCTCGCAGTAGTCAGGGTTTCTTCTTTTCAATAAGAACATATATTGGTAGCTGCCAAAAGTATATCTACCTCTCCGGAAATATTAGAAGAATCAAGGTCCTATGAGCTACAAAATGATTTTCCTTGCCAAACTACAAAGGAAGATGAAAAATTATGGACTACATCTAGTGGAGAGCAATCATTAAGTCCCGAGATTGATGAGTTCTCAACATCCATCATAGAAGATACTTTATACCTTCAGAAATCATGTTAAGGTCCTAACCCGCACATAGGTAGATTAATGTATTCGGATGTAATAAAGGTCAATATTAAATAAGACTTTTCAATAAAATAGAATAAGGCGGATGTAAGAAGACCTAATAGAAGCTTCCGCTTCTAGAAGGATCTT
>ML814590.1:28210-70080 GCA_009831015.1 Picea engelmannii | reverse complement strand
TGTTCAAGTGCTATTTCTGTTGCTATTTCGTATATCATTTCTGTGTATTGTGAAGATTATGCTGGATACTTTACTGTTATTCTGTTATTTCTAGCATTTCGTTTCTGTTCTGCACATTTTATATATCTGGTATCTTGCAAATCAATCATCCAAAAAGAAGAGGATCTGCATAGCATGACGAAGGAGAGCATAGAAATTCTTGTTGATGAACATCAAGATCACATTAAATTTTGTTTGAAGAGGTCATCAGGACACAATATTATTCTCTTCTTCAACACCTTCTGATGCCAAAACAAATAAGTTGGTTGGTTCTTCATATCTAGTTAATCACTGTTGTAACTTTTTCATATATGGGTATGAGTATGTTTCTTATATTTCTCTGTAGATGGTTACATTGGAAGAGTTGTTTCACTTGAATATAGATTTTCCTTTTCTTTTTAGGTAGGGTAGGATAGTAAATAAAAGTTGTGTGTTGTTAGTTTAGCTTAAAGTCTAATGCAACCTCATTTTACATTTTATTTTAATAAAATAACTATGAGATACATGTTCCTATGACTTGATCTCATTGATCTCATTAGTTTATTATATTTTAGAGTGTGGTTTTTTCAAACAGTTTTAGAGATCTTTGTAGGTATTTATATCACCAAGGGTAGACAATTTCAAGGAGAAATAAAAGAAGAATTTTTCTTTAAAACATTGTTATGCTTGAACCTTGTTGTCTGCTAAGCATCAAATGAATAATGACATGTTGTAGTTAGCCATGTTTTTGAAAAATATTTTCATCTTCTTTTTCTCATGGCATCTTAAGAAGTAGTTTCTCTTGAAACTTCACCACTATATAAGAAAGTGACACCGTAACCATCAAGCTTAGAGGTCTCTCGTATAGTTTCTCCAAGAAACCTGAGTAAGTGAGTAAATTATCTTTATTAAAGATTAACAAGGAGGTATGATTAGCGGTTAGTCATGGAAATATAACAATAACTTACAAAATAAGAAAGTGAGTTGAGCCTAGAGATACCTTTTTGTTCTTTCTCAATGGTACCATTCACTACACACTAAATAGCTTGATTATATTATATATTTAAATAGGCCATGTCCACTTAAGTACCGCTTATATCAGGACGATCACTAAAGAATATACATAACGAAAATTCATCCTCCAACTTAAATACCATCTCAATAAAAAGAAATAAAAAGTTGTTTTCAGAGATGTCCCCCCATCTTATTGCATAAAACAATCTTATACTAAAATATTAAAAGATGGAGGGCCAATATCTGAGGCTGTAAGAGGCTAACCCATCGGGATACTGAACAAGTCTTCCAGCAATGGGTACCGGCTTGTGGTATGACTAGGTAAAACCATAAATATTTGTAAAACATTATGTGTGTTGTTTTCATAATACAGGCTATTATATCAACAATTATTTTATTTTTGAAATGCTAATTCCCTTTGTGTTATAAATTGTTTAACATTTCCTTAACAAACCACTTAACTGGTTTATTTTCGTTACAAACTGTTCATTACAGAGTCATGATTGCATGCCTTATAGAATGCAAGATAGAGGAATGGATTGTGTTAGCACAATGGAAAAACAAATAATAATGGAACAATCTTAGACTGCCTCTTCTCCTATTCACTGTGTTCATGGTCTTTGATGAATCAATTTCCTTAGCCAAAAATCTCCCAAGAGTTGGAGACTGTTGGTTTAAATACCGCTAGTTGCCAAGAGCAAGCTATAACAGGGTTTTCAAACCTGAATTTCAGAACATCTATAGAGCTAAGGGATAATCCAACAAGGAGATAAAAGAGGACCTAATCAACCCTCTCGTAGTCATCAGCAGATTGATAACATGTGAAGGTAGATATTTCGTGTTTAAAGCCTGTCACTTTCGATTATTAGCTCACTTTCAATTTAATAATCCATTGAATTTTCCATTTTACTTCTTAAAGAGTCTCGAGAAGATTTCTTCCCAAGTAAGGAAGAATGTAACTAATCCCCATAACAACCTGTTTCACCACTTCCTTATCAAACTATTTGTCTTAGCTGACTTAGAAAAATAGGGGAAAACCTGGGATGAGTTCATTTACCAATTTGCAAACCCTCATATTAAAATCAAGAATATCAAGAAGACTCTTGATATAGGAACTGTTACTCCACCCAAACCCTCATGTTCAAGCTATTCCTTTATCAGACCAAACATCCAAGAAACTTGTTGATACCCCTGCAGCCTCATCAGGCAAGAAGACTAAGAAGCCTATTGCTAACCCCCTCTAAAAGCAGTAAAGACCAAGAATCCTATTGTTAATTCACGGCATGAGGACGTGCCATATCTTCGTTCTGGGGGGAGTTTCATGAGCTAAAAAATGCTAAGCACTGCCCATTTGTATAGAAAACCCATGAGAAGAGGAAGTAAGATTTCTGTCAAAATTATGTCATACTCTCTTTTTACAATGTCTTGGGATATTATATCAACAGTTGTTTGTATTGTTATTCTAAATTATATATTGTTGGCATCATTGCATGTGTTATAATCTTACCGTTCATTTTTATGGTTATGCTATAGAACACTTCGTATACTTAACTACTCTTTGTGACAAATATAGAGCGATAACAATTGCTAAATACTTACTATCATCTGTATTAAAAGATTTTGAAAAGTGGAATAGTTGTTTGAATTAGATCGATGAAAGGCAATAAAAATTCTCCTGTTAACGATGCCTACCAGTACAAACCAAGACTTTTGTTAGTATTTGTCATTTCTGTCAGCCACCAATGATCAAATTTACTCTTTCATGTGATTGATAGGGTTATTAGGTCAAATTGTTATATTTTCAAAATAAAATTCTCAAATAAAATTTGAAATCCCTTGGTTGTAAAATGGTCATTGGTGTGTCTAGGTTTCATTACGACTCCCTCCACTCATCCAAGTTCATAAATTTTAAACATGGTCATGTTATAATTCCTTGTCATAAATTTTCAAATGATTGTCTTGGTCAAAGTTTTACTTCAAAATTGGTTTCTGAATTAAGAAAGATGCATTTGACAAAAGTGAAAGATTTTTTTGTCAATCATAGACCAGGAAACAAAATCCTCCTTCATTTTATGTATAGGTGTTATTATTTGAGAGAAATTTCCCAAATACATTCACTATAGAAAGGTTTATGCACATTTGGACAGCTTGACTTCAAGTCAGTTTTTCGGAGGTTTGGAGAAGGAATTTGCAGTGCTTTATGGTTCCATTATATAGAAGACATCATAAAATTTCCAACCATACCAATTTCAGCCCAAAAATCCTCCGAGAAGGCCTCCAAAATTCCTCTTAAATAACACACTGCGCTTTTGCTAAGAGCACGCTGAGCTTCTGCAAGTTTTGAGTAACCAACTTCAAGTTGGGATAATGAACAAATGGGAAAGTAATTTTGAACCCTGGAGGATGTTTTTGTTCATAACATACCAAAACAGAATAACCTTTCTAAATTTTTGAATATACGTTATGGTTTGGGATATATTCAATCATCTTAGAGACCTGGTTTTTCAGAAAATAAAACACTATATTTTTCCTGTTTTAGTCATGTTTTATTTTCATGTTTTCCTAAAAATTAGAAGTTAATTTTAGAAAACCAAGAGATTTTTTTATCAAGGACGTATTCAAAAACAAAAACCTCTCTCAGTTTTTACACAGGATTTACTGTCTTGTAGTTAAAGGTGTCACTTTGATACCAATTTTTCACAAGTTCATAAGGCAAGAATTGTTGCGCTTTTGGGAAGTCACTTTTGGAACTAATTTTGCAGAGGTAAAATTGTTGTTTTGCATGGTTTAAAGGATTAAGGGTATAATATAAATCTCAAGGCTTCCTCACATGTCATCAATAGCCTCCAAAAACTCCAAACCCTCTAGTTAAAACTTAGAGAGCATGAAATACTGAGTTTTAATTTATGCCATGATAACGTTGTCCTACAAACCAAGATGAATTCTATACAATGTTTGGTTGATGATATAACTGCCACCAATAATAGTCTCTAGATGCAATTGAAACATCACAAAATGCCCAAGACAAAATCCCCTAGGCAAGAGGAAGAAGCTTCTAAAGCTAATCCACCCCCTCCTTTGCAAGTTTAGTCATGAATGACAATTTATTTTTGTTTGCAATGGGACCTGCAAAATCTTAGGTGTTGGGGTAATGTTGGGCCCGTGATATGATCGATTTTATGACGTCAATTAGATCCTTTTTGCCGAATGTGTATATGCATTTTCATGTTTTGAAGAAGTATTTGAAGAGATTTTGTGTCAAATCGCTATGATCCACACCAGGTATGGATAACTGATGTTTTATGATGATCTTGAGTGTAGTTCAGTATGTTTTTATGTTTTGAAGAATCTAATTTTCATTTTTGGTGTCATAGGGAAAAATATTATATTTGTTTTTCTTCTGGCACTCAGTCCAGTACTCCATTCGACACTCAGTCTGGTACTCCATCCGACACTTCGTCCTGCACAAAAATGATGGGCGATTTGGTGGTTATGGTATTGGCGGCTAGTGATGGACGAATCAGAAACATGGGTTTCGCTCATGCTCGTGGCCTCCAACTATTGAACTCTTGACAACTCGATTTGGGTTGTTATGGTGGGCGATTATTTGCTCGCCTTATTTCGGTAGTTAGGGAATCTTGAATGCAATCTACTGTCTTTAGAAGAGGATCGACCCTCTAGTGGTCAACCTCTCAGTTTGTAAATCTTATAAATACCACCTCAGTGGTCAGAAAATAGTTAAGAAGTCATGTGCTAGAGACAAAGACAATTTTAGCTCAGTTTTGTCATTTTTCGTTTTGCGAGACTGTGTAAAACTTGCGTTTTTAGTTTTAATGGTGAAATCCCTTTGTTGAAGTTCATGGTGTGCATTTGAAGAGTGACCATGACTTGCTGGGGAGCCCACCAGTAGTCTGGGTAACTATCCTATGTATTTACTTCTGAATTAAATAGCGTAGATGTCTTTTTATTTCTTTTCCTGTACATGAATTGTCATATTGTTTTCTCATTGTATAAATTGTTGTTATAGTTTAATTGTGTTAGTTTCCTTTAACAGGTTAATATGAAGGATCTTGTTAGTATGCAATGACTTCTTAGTTAGTATAAATAAGCTTAAGATTAAGCCACTAACCCATGTGTGATTAAATAATACACTAGAATTTATGTATGCTGAAATAGATTAGTTAGAGTTTCAAACAGAGCTTTAGAACATAATTTTAATGCATGCTTTCTTTAAGAGGGCTTCGGTGGATGGATAGTGTTAGTTTTAGTTTTTATTTTTAGATTTCTTATTTAATTGTTGTTTATTTTTTCTTACCTATTTGTTAGTTAGTTTATTCATTTAATTTATTGTCATATGCTGACATAGTGTTTAATTTATGTTTATGAGTATTTCCTCTTTTTGGAAATTTGAATTGTTAAGATAGAACTAGTTTAGTTTTCTTCATGCAGTTTCTTTCTTAAATCTAAATTGCAATTTCAATTCGTAGTTAATTATTGAGTTTAGTGTAGTATGAATTTTCTTCATTAGCCTAGAATGCAATTGAATTTATTAGAAAAATCTATTTATACTGTTGATGATCAATTCATGATCAATAATCACACGGATATGCAAGATATTTAATGTTGTTTTCATAATGGCTAAATTCTCATTGGATTGCCTAATTCACACTTTTCACTTTGCTATTTGAAGTCAATATAGAGTTTATCCCTCTTGAATTATCGTTCATTGTCAAGTTCCATCGTGATATCATAAGACACTAGAGACATAACCATCAACACTATATTTAAGTTTTCATAGATTAGAAGATCGTTTTCTTTTTTTCATAGATTAGAAGATAATTCTCTTGCTTTCATAGATTAAAATATAGTTCCCTTGATTTTGTAGGATGGCTAGTCTTTTTGCTTTGGTATATTAAAGAGTAATTTTCTTATCATAGATTAAAGATTAGTTGTTAATTCCTCTTGCTTTCAATGAAGTAGATTTCCTTTCATAGATTAGAAATAGTTGTGAAGTTTAATTTCAGAATAAAGTTTACTTGCTTCTTAGCTTAATTAGTTTTTTATTGATTAGTTTAATTGTTGTATAAGTTATCATAGGTGCAATAGTTTTTTGATTACTTGCTTATTTTATTTAGAGTAGTTGCTTGCTTGTCTATTTTGCTTTGATAGGATAGTTGTTTGCTTATTTACTTGCTTTCATAGGATAGTTGCTTATTGAATTTGAATAGGTTAATTAAAGTAGTTTGTTGTTGTTATTGCTTATTAGGTAGATATTTTTCTTTTGTTTATTGTCATGATTAAGTTAATTTGATTTAAGTAGGGTTTTCATTTGCCTTCTTAGAACCATCCATCGATCCTTTGTTCAAAATCTACTTAGGTTACACAGTTTAACTTTCTTAGTAGAGTTTGATCATTAGTAGTCTTTGCTTGAGTAGATTAGCCCTTCAATATCTCGTTTCCTTAGTTAGACTATACTACAAGACTTTCTAACTTGACATATATATTGCTACAACTCCCTGGGATGACAATTTAATTGATGGTTTTTTAGTGTGTTTTTAGTGCATATAAAACACCCATCATTTTTGGCGTCATTGTTGGGGAGTTGCCTCAAGGTAGGAAATAGTTAGGAACTAGATCACTTTTAAACCTTAGCATTAGTTTGGTAGTGGGGGACTTTAAGACGAGAGGTAAGAACTTGTGCATTTGCTATAGCAGGTTCCCCCGAACCCAATGGTAGTTTTTCTTTTGTTTTTCTTTACTTTCATGAATAGACCTAGAGACCCAAAAGGTAGATATATTAAATATAAATTAGATCTTTCAACCAAGGTTCCTTTCAACCTTCTTGGGGGAAGGAGCGTTCCACTCATAAGCGCCACAGACCGATACCAAAAAATAGGATCTAGCTCAACCCAAAGAGCTAAAGTAGTCTCTGAAGAGACTAATACAGGGGGCACTATAGACCAAAAAGTTGAAGCATCAGTAATAGTGGGACATGAGGCAAGACCACTTGAGCCTTTCACAGAACCAAGCAATACAACCTTTGTTTTCTTACCACCATTAGGAAATCCTACCTTGGTGGACATCATCTTTGTGTGAACGAAGTTTTATCAAATGGCAAGATGAACTCAGAAGAAACCATTAGCCTAAGGGAACTTTCTCAAATCCTAGTAGCATTCGGGGTTTCTTCTTTTCAAGAAGAATATATATTGGTATTAGCCAAAAGTATATCTATCTATCCATAAATATTAGAAGAATCAAGGTCCTATGAGCTACAAAATGATTTTCCTTTCCAAACTATGAAGGAAGATGAAAAATTATGGACTACATCTAGTGGAGAGCAATTATTAAGAGCCGAGATTGAGGAGTTCTCAACATCCATCTCAACAGATCCTTTATGTACTTCATAAATCAAACATCCAAAAGAAGAGGATTTGCATAGCATGATGAAGGAGAGCATAGAAATTAGTGTTGATGAACATCAAGATTACATTGAAATTTGGTTTCAAGAGGTCATCAGGCCACAATACTATTCTCTTCTTCAACACCTTCTCATGCCAAAACAAGGAGGTTGGTTGGTTCTTCATATCCATGTAATCACTGCGATAACTTTTTCATATATTGGTATGAGTATGTTTCTTATGTTTCTCCGGAGATGGTTACATTGGAAGAGTTCTTACACTTGAATAAAGATTTTCCCTTTGATTTTAGGTAGGGTAGGATAGTAAATAAAAGTTGTGTGTTGTTAGTTTAGATTAAAGTCTAATGCAACCTCATTTTACATTTTGTTTTAATAAAAGAACTATGAGATACATCTTCCTATGACTTGATCTCATTGATCTCATTAGTTTATTATATTTTAGAGTGTGGTTTTTGCAAACAGTTGTAGAGATACTTGTAGGTATTTATATCACCAAGGGTAGACAATTTCAAGGAGATATCAAAGAAGCTTTTTTCTTCAAAACATTCCAATACTTGAAACTTGTTGTCTGCTAAGCATCAAATGAATAATGACATGTTGTAGTTAGCCATGTTTTTACAAAATATTTTCATCTTCTTTTTCTCAAGGCATATTAAGAAGCAGTTTCTCTTGAACCTTCACCACTATATAAGGAAGTGAGACCGTAACCATCAAGCTTAGAGGTCTCTCTTATATTTTCTCCAAGAAACCTGAGTAAGTGAGTAAAGTATCTTTATTAAAGAGTAACAAGGAGGTCTGACTAGCAGTTAGTCATGGAAACATCACAATAACTTACAAAAGAAGAATCTGAGTTGAGCCTAGATTCACCTTTCTGTTCTTTCTCAATGGTACCATCCACTACAGACTAAATGACCTGATTATATCGTATATTTAGATAGGCCACGTCCGCTTAAGTACCCCTTACATTAGGACAATCACTAAGGAATATATATAATGGAAATTCATCCTCCAACATAAATACCATCCCAATAAAAATAAAGAAAATTTTGTTTTCAAAGCTGTTCCCCCATCGTCTTTTATAAAACACTCTTATACTAAAATATTAAAAGATGGAAGGCCAGTCTCTGAGGGTGTAAGAGGCTAACCCGTCGGGATACTCAACAGGTCTACTGGTAACAGGTATCGGCTTGCGGTATGACTAGGTAAACCCACTGGAGTATTGAACAAGCTTTCTCGTAATGGGGCATTCTACCTAGCGAGGATGGTAATCTCACAAAAATAAATAATAAATTTAAACTTGTCCTGATGTATGAAATCAATTGTAGACAAAGTTGACACAAAGTATGTATGGTTAAGCTAAGGTTAATGAACTCCATAAATTTTCCGTTGGGAACTAACTTTGAGACTATCTTGAAACTCTCTCGCCTACCTCTTCTTATATATATATAGGATATCTTATCCTATATGTGGGGCCATGTTCTAGCTGTCTCGTCAGACAAATCTGTGAAATTTGTCTCTACACTTAACAAGATGTAAATCTTTAGCTATTGGGAGAACTGACCGGTTTCCCATATTTTTTATTGTGAGGTGCCACGATACTTAGGTGTGGGGGAGGGGTTCATGAGTTGACAAACGATAACATTGCCTAGAGGAAGTAAAAATTTGAAGAAAATTATGTGTGTTGTTTTCATAATATAGGTTATTATATCAACAGTTATTTTATTTTTGAAATGTTAATTCCCTGTGTGTTATAAATTGCGTTACACTTCCTTAACATACCACTTAACTAGTTTATTTTCATTATAAATTGTTCATTACAGTGTTATGATTGCATTCCTTATAGAATGAAAGATAGAGGAATGGATTGTGTAAACACAATGGAAAAACAAATAATAATGAAACGCTCTTAGCCTACCTCTGTTCTTATTCATTATGTCTCTAGTCTACGATGAATCAATTTCCTCAGCCACAAAGCTCCCAAGAGTTGAAGACCGTTGGTTTAAACACCACCAATTTCCAAGAGCAAGCTATAACAGGGTTTTCAAACCCAAATTTCAGAACATCTCTGGAGCTAAGGGATACTCCAAAGAGCAGATAAAATAGGACCTAATCAACCCTCTCATATTCATCCCCAGATTGATAACATGTGAAGGTAGATATTCTGTCTTTAAAGCCTGTCACTTTTGATTATTAGCTCACTTTCAATTTAATAAGACATTGAATTTTCCCTTTTACTTCTTAAAGAGTCTTAAGAAGATGTCTTCCTAAGTAAAGAATAATTTAACTAATCCCCATAACAACCTATTCAACCACGACGTTATCAAACTATTTTTCTTAGTTGAGTTTGAAAAATAGGGGAAAACATGGGATGAGTTCATTTACCAATTTGAAAACCCTCATTTTACAATCAAGACTAGAAAGAAGACACTTTATCTAGGGATTCTTACTCCACCCAAAACCTCATTCTCAAGCTATTACTTTACTGGACCAAAAGTCCGAGAAACTTGTTGATACCCCTACAGCCTCACCAGGAAAGAAGACCAAGAATCCTATTGCTAACCCCCTCTAAAAAAAATAAAGACCAAGAAGCCTATTGATAATTCATGGCACGAGGATGTGCCATATATTCATCCTGGGGGGATTTTCCTAAGCTAAAAAAACGCCAAGCACTGCCCATTTGTATAGCAAACCCATGAGAAGAGGAAGTAAGATTTCTGTCAAAATTTTGTCATACTCGCTTTCTACAATGTCTTGGGAAATTATATCAACACTTGTTTGTATTGGTATGCTAAATTATATACTCCTGAAATCATTGTGTGTGTCATAATCTTACTCTACATTTTTATGTTTATGCTATATAAGACATTGTATACTTAACTACTCTTTGTAACAAATACAGAGCGATAATAACTGTTAAATACTTATTGACATCCGTATTACAAGCTTATGAAAAGAGGAACAATTGTTTGAATTAGATCGATGGCAGGAAATCAAAATTATCCTATTCACCATGCCTACCAGTACAAACCAAGCCTTTTGTTAGTATTTGTCAGTTCTGTCAGTCACTAGTGATCAAATTTACTCTTTCATGTGATTGATAGGATTATTAGGTCAAATTGTTATATTTTCAAAATAAAATTATCAAATAAAATTTGACATATCTTGGTTGTAAGATGGTCATTGGTGTGTCTAGGTGTGATTAATACCCCCTCCACTCATCCAAGGTCATAAAGTTTCAGCATGGTCATTTCATCATTCCTTGTCATAAATTTTCAAATGATTGTCTTGGTCAAAGTTCTACTTCAAAATTGGTTTATGAATTAAGGAAGATGAATTTAACAAAAGTGAAATAGGTTTGTGTTGATAATAGACCAAGAAACAAAAACCTCCTTAATTTTATTCACATGTGTTATTATTTGAGAGAATTTTCCTAAATATTGTCACTATAGGAGGGTTTCTACACGTTTGGACAACTTGAATTCAAGTCAGTTTTTCAGAGGTTTGGAGAAGGCATTGGAAATGATTTATGGTTCCATTATATAGAAGATACCATAATATTTCCAAGAATACCACTTTCATCCAAAACATCCTCTGGGCAAGCCTCCAAAATCCCTCTCAAATACCACAATGTTGCTTCTACTAAGAGCAAGCTACGCTTCTGCAAGTTTTGAGTAACCAAATTCAAGATGGGATTATGAACAAATGGGAAAGTAATTTTGAAACCTGGAGGAGGTTTTTGTTCATAACATACCAAAACACAATAAATTCTCTCAGTTTTTGAATATACGTTATGGTTTGGGACATATTCAATCATCTTAGAGGCCTAGTTTTTCAAAAAATAAAACACTTTGTTTTTCCTATTTTAGTCATTTTTTCTTTTCGTGTTTTCCTAACAAATGGAAGTGAAGTTTAGAAAACAAAGAGAGGTTTTTATCAAGGACATATTCAAAAAAAAAAACCTCTATCAGTTTTTACACATAATTTATTGTGTTGTAGTTACAGGTGTCACTTTGATACCTATTTTTCAGAAGTTTGCTAGGCCAAAATTTTTGCGCTTTTGTGAAGTCAGTTTTGGATCAATTTTTGCAGAGGTAAAATTGTTATTTTGAATGATTTAAAGGATAAAGGGTATAATATACATATCAAGGCTTCCTCACATGTCATCAACAAACTCCAAAAACTCCAAACCCTCTAGTTAAAACTTAGAGAGCAAGAAACACTAAGTTGTCATTTACGCCATGATAACGTTGTCCTACAAGCAAAGATGAATTCTCTACAACGTTTGGTTGATGATATGACTACCACCAATAATAGTCTCTAGATGCAATTGAAACATCAAAAAAGGCCCAAGATAAAACCCCCCCAAAAAGAGGAAGAAGCTTCTAAAGCTAATCCACCCCCTCCTTCGCAAGTTTAGTCATGAAGGGAAATTTCTTTTTGTTTGCAGTGGGACCTACAAAATAGTAGGTGTGGGGGTAATGTTGAGCCCGTGATATGACTGATTTTATGATGTTAATTAGATCATTTTTTCCGAATGTGTATATGCGTTTTCATGTTTTGAAGAAGTTTTTGAAGATATTTTGTGTCAAATCACTATGATCCACACCAGTTATGCATAACTCATGTTTTATGATGATTTTGAGTGTAATTTAGTATGTTTTTATGTTTTCAGGAATATAATTCACATTTTTTGGTGTCACTGGGAAAAATCATAGTTATTTTATTCTTTCGACACTCAGTACGGTACTCCATCCGACACTCTTTCCGGTACTTCGTCCTGCACAAAAACGATGGGCGATTTCGAGGTTATGGTATTGGAGGCCAGTGATGGATGAATCTGAAACATGGGTTTTGTTCATGTGCGTGGCCTTCAGCTAATGAACTCTTGACAACCCAATTTGGGTTGTTATGGTGGGTGATTATTGGCTCTCCTTATTTCGACAGTTAGGGCATCTTAAATGCATTTTACTTGTTTTAGAAGAGGATCGACCCTCCAGTGGTCGACCTCTCAGTTTGTAAAGATTATAAATACCACCTTAGTGGTTAGACAATAGTTAAGAAGTCATGTGTTAGAGAGAAAGACAATTTTAGCTCTGTTTTTCCATTTTCGTTTTGCCTGACTGTGTAAAATATCTGTTTTAAGTTTTAATGGTGAAATCACTTTGTTGAAGTTCGTGGTGTGCGTTTGAGGAGTGACCATGACTTTCTGGGGGGGGGCACTAGCATTCTGGGTAACTATCCTATGTATTTACTTGTGAATTAAATAGCGTAGATGTCTTTTTATTTCTTTTCCTATACATGAATTGTCATCTTGTTTTCTCACTGTATAAATTGTTGTTATATTTTGATTGTGTTAGTTTCCTTTTGCAGGTTAATATGAAGGATGTTCTTAGTATGCAATGACTTCTTAGTTAGTATAAATAAGCTTAAGCTTAAGCCACTAACCCCTGTGTGATTAAATAATAGACTATAATTTATGTATGTTGAAATAGATTAGTTAGAGTTTAAAACAAAGTTTTAGAACAATATTTTAATGCATGCTTTCTTTAACAGGGTTTCGGTGGATGGATAGTGTTAGTGTTAGTTTTTATTTTTAGATTGATTATTTAATTATTTTTTTAAATTAAGTAGATTTCCTTTCGTAAATTAGAAATAGTTGCGAAGTTTAATTTCAGAATAAAGTTTACTTGCTTCTTAGCTTAATTAGCTGCTTATTGATTAGTTTAATTGTTGTAGAAGTTATCATAGGTTCGTTAGTTGTTTTCTTACTTGCTTATTTTCTTTAATAGAGTAGTTTCTTTCTTGTCTATTTTTCTTTGATAGGATAGTTGCTTGCTTATTTACCTGCTTTCATAGGATAGTTTCTTATTGAATTTGAGTAGGTTAATTAAAGTAGTTTGTTGTTGTTATTTCTTATTAGGTAGATATTTTTCTTTTTCTTATTGTCATGATTAAGTTAATTTTCTTTAAGTAGGGTTTTCATTTTCCTTCTTAGAACTATCCATCGATCCTTTTTTCAAAAGTTTCTTAGGTTGCATAGTTTAAGTTTCTTAGTAGGCTTTGATCATTAGTAGTCTTTGCTTGAGTAGATTAGCCCTTCAATGTCATGTTTCCTTAGTTAGACAATACTACAAGCCTTTCTACCTTGACATATATATTGCTACAACTCTAAGTTTACTTTCCCCAGGTTGACAATTTAATTGAGGTTTTTTTAGTGTGTTTTTAGTGCATATAGAACACCCATCATTTTTGGCGTTGTTGTCAGGGAGTTGTCTCAAGGTAGGAAATAGTTAGGAACTAGATCACTTTTAAACCTTAGCATTAGTTTGGTGGCAGGGGAACTTTAATACGAGAGGTAAGAACCTATGCATCAACTATAGTAGGTTCCCCCAAACCCAATGGTAGTTTTTATTTTGTTTTTGTTTACTTTCATGAATAGACCTAGAGACCCAAAAGGTAGATATATTAAATCTAAATTAGATCTTTCAATGAAGGTTCCTTCTGACCTTCTTGGGGGAAGGAACGTTGCACTCATAATCTCCATAGACTGATACCGAAAAGCAGGAGCTAGGTCAACCCAAAGAGATAAAGTAGTCTATGAATAGACTAAGACAGGGGGCACTATAGATCAAAAAGTTGAAGCATCAGTAATAGTGGGACAGGAGGCAAGACCACTCGAGCCTTTCGCAGAACTAAGAAATAAAACCTATGTTTTCTTACCACCATCAGGAGATCCTAACTTTGTGGACATCATCTTTGTGTGAACCCAAGTTTTATCAAATGGCAAGATGAAATCAGAAGCAACCATTATCCTAAGGGAACTTTCTCAAATCTTAGCAGCATTCGGGGTTTCTTCCTTTCAAGAAGAACATATTTTGGCAGTAGCCAAAAGTATATCTACTTGTCCAGAAATATTAGAAGAATCAAGGTCCTTTGAGCTACAAAATGATTTTCCTTTCCAAACTATGAAGGAAGATGAAAAATTATGGACTACATCCAGTGGAGAGAAATCATTAAGAGCCGAGATTGAGGAGTTCTCAACATCCATCTCAACAGATCCTTTATGTACTTCAGAAATCAATCATCCAAAAGAAGAGGATCTGAATAGCATGACGAAGGAGAGCATAGAAATTACTATTGATGAACATCAAGATTACATTGAAATTTGGTTTCAAGAGGTCATCAGGCCACAATACTATTCTCTTCTTCAACACCTTCTGATGCCAAAACAAGTAGGTTGGTTGGTTCTTCATATCCATGTAATCATTGTGGTAACTTTTTCATATATGGGTATGAGTATGTTTCTTATCTTTCTCTGCAGATGGTTACATTGGAAGAGTTCTTACACTTGAATAAATATTTTCCCTTTGTTTTTAGGTAGGGTAGGATAGTAAATAAAGGATGTGTGTTTTTAGTTTAGATTAAACTCTAATGCAGCCTCATTTTACATTTTCTTTTAATAAAATAACTATGAGATACATGTTCCTATGACTTGATCTCATTGATCTCATTAGTTTATTATATTTTAGAGTGTGGTTTTTGCAAATAGTTTTAGAGATGTATGTAGGTATTTTTATCACCAAGGGTAGACAATTTCAAGGAGATATAAAAGAAGATTTTTTCTTCAAAACATTGCTATACTTGAACCTTGTTGTCTTCTAAGCATCAAATGAATAATGACATGTAGTTAGCCATGTTTTTGCAAAATATTTTCATCTTCTTTTTTTCAAGGCATATTAAGAAGAAGTTGTTCTTGAACCTTCACCACTATATAAGGAAGTGACACCGTAACCATCAAGCTTAGAGGTCTCTCGTACAGTTTCTCCAAGAGACCTGAGTAAGTGAGTAAAGTATTTTTATTAAAGAGTAACAAGGAGGTA
This sequence comes from Picea engelmannii, assembly GCA_009831015.1. Classification (NCBI taxonomy): domain Eukaryota; kingdom Viridiplantae; phylum Streptophyta; class Pinopsida; order Pinales; family Pinaceae; genus Picea; species Picea engelmannii. The sequence continues at coordinate 54,750 of ML814590.1, read as the reverse complement.
TGATTAGCGGTTAGTCATGGAAACATCACAATAACTTACAAAAGAAGAAAGTGAGTTGAGCCTAGAGATACCTTTATGTTCTTTCTCGATGGGACCATCCACTACACACCAAATAACTTGAATATATCATATCTTTAGATAGTCCACGTCCTCTTAAGTACCCCTTACATTAGGACAATCACTAAGGAATATATATATAATGGAAATTCATCCTCCAACACAAATATCATCCCAATATAAAGAAGTAAAAAGTTGTTTTCAGAGTTGTCCCCCCATCTTATTTCATAAAACACTCTTATATTAAAATCTTAAAAGATGGAGGGCCAGTCTCTGAGGGTGTAAGAGGCTAACCCATCGAGATACTGAACAGGTTTTCTGGCAGCGGGTATCGGCTTGTGGTATGACTAGGTAAACCCGTCAGAGTACTGAACAAGCTTGCTGGCAGTGGGGCATTCTACCTAGTGAGGATGGTAATCGTACAAAAGTAAATAATAAATTTAAACTTGTCCTGATGTACGACATTACTTGTAGACAAAGTTGACACGAAGTATGTATGGTTAAGCTAAGGTTAATGAGATCCATAAATTTTACATAGGGAACTAACTTTGAGACTATCTTGAATCTCTTGTGCCTACCTCTTCTTATCTATATATAGGATCTCTTATCGTATAGGTGGGGCCATCTTCTATCAGTCTCGTCAGACCAATCTGTGAAATTTATCTCTACACTTAACAAGTTGTAAATCTTCAGCTATTGGGAGAACTGACTGGTTTCCTATAGTTTTGATTGTGAGGTGTCACGACACTTAGGTGTGGGGGAGCGGTTCATGAGTCGACAAATGATAATATTTCCTAGAAGAAGTAAAATTTAAAAAAAAATTATGTGTGTTGTTTTTATAATACAACCTATTATATCAACAATTATTTTATTTTTGAAATGTTAATTCCCCGTGTGTTATAAATTTCTTTACATTTTCTTAACAGACCACTTAACTAGCTTATCTTCGTTACAAACTGTTCATTACAGTGTTATGATTACATTCCTTATAGAATGCAAGATAGAGGAATGGATTATGTAAACACAATGGAAAAACAAATAATAATGGAACACTCTTAGCCTCCCTCTGGTCCTATTCACTGTGTCCATAGTCTCTGAGGAATCAATTGCCTCAGCCACAAAGCTCCCAAGAGTTAGAGACCGTTGGTTTAAACACCACCAATTGCCAAGAGAAAGCTATAAAAGGGATTTCAAACCCGAATTTCATAACATCTCTAGAGCTAAGGGATACTCCAAAGAGAGGATAAAATAGGACCTAATCAACCCTCACATAGTCATCAACAGATTGATAACATGTGAAGGTAGATATTCTGTCTTTAAAGCCTGTCACTTTCGATTATTAGCTCACTTTCAGTTTAATAAGCCATTGAATTTTCCATTTTACTTCTTAAAGAGTCTCGAGAAGATGTCTTCCCAAGGAATAATGTAAGTAATCCCCATAACAACCTATTTCACCACGACATCATCAAACTATTTGTCTTAGTTGAGTTGGAAAAATAGAGAAAAACATGGGATGAGTTTATTTACCAATTTGCAAACCCTCATATTACAGTCAAGACTAGCAAGAAGACTCTTTATCTAGGGATTATTACTCCACCCAAAACCTCATTCTCAAGCTATTCCTTTACCGGACAAAAAGACCGAGAAAATTGTTGATACCCTTGTAGCCTCATCGGGCAAGAAGACCAAGAAGCCTATTGCTAACCCCCTCTAAAAAAATAAAGACCAAGAAGCCTATTGCTAATTCATGGCATGAAGATGTGTCATATATTCAGCCTGGGGGGAGTTTCTTGAGCTAAAAAATGCTAAGCACTGGCCATTTGTATAGCAAACCCATGACAAGAGGAAGTAAGGTTTCTGTCAAAATTTTGTCATACACTCTTTTTACAATGTCTTGGGATATTATATCAACAGTTGTTTGTATTGATATTCTAAATTATATACTCTTGAAATCATTGTGTGTGTTATAATATTACTCTACATTTTTATGTTTATTCTATAGAAGACTTTGTATACTTAACTACTCTTTGTGACAAATACAGAGCGATAACAACTGTTAAATACTTATCGACATCTGTATTACAAGCTTATGAAAAAAGGAACAATTTTTTGAATTAGATTGATGACAGGAAATAATAATTCTTCTGTTCACCATGCCTACCAGTACAAACCAAGACTTTTGTTAGTATTTTTCAGTTCTATCAGTCACTAGTGTTCAAATTTACTCTTTCTTGTGTTTGATAGGGTCATTAGGTCAAATTGTTATATTTTCAAAATGAAATTATCAAATAAAATTTGACATCTCTTGGTTATAAAATGGTCATTGGTGTGTCTAGGTGTCATTAATACTCCCTCCACTCATCCAGGGTCATAAATTTTCAGCATGGTCATGTCATCATTCCTTGTCATAAATATTCAAATGATTGTCTTGGTCAAAGTTATACTTCAAAGTTGGTTTCTGAATTAAGGAAGATGAATTTAACAAAAGTGAAAGTTTTTTGTGTCAATAATAGACCAAGAAACAAAAACCTCTTTTATTTTATGCACAAGTGTTATTATTTGAGAGAAATTTCCCAAATACTGTCCCTATAGGAGGGTTTCTGCACATTTGGACTACTTGACTTCAAGTCAGTTTTTCAGAGGTTTGGAGAAGGCATTGGTAGTGCTTTATGGTTCCATTATATAGAAGACATCATAGTATTTCCAAGCATACCAATTTCAGCCCAAAAATCCTCTAGGAAGGCCTCCAAAATCCCTCTAAAATACCACATTGTGCTTCTGCTAAGAGCAAGTTGCACTTCTGCAAGTTTTCAGTAACCAACTTTAAGATGAGATTATGAACAAATGGGAAAGTAATTTTCAAACCTGGAGGAGGTTTTTGTTCATAACATACCAAAACACAATAAATTCTCTCATTTTTTGAATATACATTACGGTTTGGGATATATTCAATCATCTTAGAGGCCTAGTTTTTCAGAAAATAAAGCACTCAGTTTTTCCTGTTTTAGTCATGTTTTGTTTTCGTGTTTTCATAACAAATAGAAGTGAAGTTTATAAAAAAAAAAGAGTTTTTTATCAGGTTCATATTCAAAAACAAAAAACTCTCTCATTTTTTACATAGGATTTATTTTCTTGCAGTTACAGGTGTCACTTTGATACCTATTTTTCACAAGTTTGCCAGGCCAGAATTGTTGCGCTTTTGTGAAGTCACTTTTGGAACTAATTTTGCAGAGGTAAAATTGTTGTTTGGAATGGTTTAAAGGATCAACGGTATAATATACATATCAATTCTTTCTCACATGTCATCAACAGCCTCCAAAAAATCCAAACCCTCTAGTTAAAAATTAGAGAGAATGAAACACTGAGTTGTCATTTACGCCATGATAACGTTGTCCTATAAGCCAAGATGAATTCTTTACAGGGTTTGGTTGATGATATGACTGCCACCAATAATAGTCTTTGGATGCAATTGAAACATCACAAAAGGCCCAAGATAAAAGCCCCCAAGAAAGAGAAAGAAGCTTCTAAAGCTAATCCACCCCCTCCTTTGCAAGTTTAGCCATGAAGGGAAATTTCTTTTTGTTTGCAGTGGGACCTACAAAATCTTAGGTGTGGGGGTAATGTTGGGCCCATGATATGACCAATTTTATGACGTTAGTTAGATCCTTTTTTCTGAATGTGTATATGCGTTTTCATGTTTTGAAGAAGTTTTTGAAGATCCTTGGTGTCAAATCACTATGATCCACACCAGTTATGCATAACTCATGTTTTATGATGATATTGAGTGTAATTCAGTATGTTTTTATGTTTTCAAGAATCTAGTTCACATTTTTTGGTGTCACGGGGCAAAATCATGGTTTTTTTTTTTCTTCCGGCACTCAGTACGGTACTCCATCCGACACTCCATAAAGTACTTCATCCTGCAAAAAAAAGATGGGCGATTTGGAGGTTATGGTATTGGCAGCTAGTGATGGATGAATAAAAAACATGGGTTTTCCTCGTACTCATGGCCTCCATATAGTGAACTCTTGACAAATCGATTTGGGTTGTCATGGTGGGCGATTATTGTCTCGCCTTATTTCGGTGGTTAAGGCATCTTAAATCCAATTTATTGGTTTTAGAAGAGGATCGACCCTCCAGTGGTTGACCTCTTAGTTTATAAAGCTTATAAATACCACCTCATTGTTCAGATAACAGTTAAGAAGTCATGTGTTAGAGACAAAGACAATTTTAGCTCTGTTTTTCCATTAAGGAAATCACTTTGTTGAAGTTTGTGGTGTGAATTTGAGGAGTGACAACGACTTGTTGGGGGGCCTACCAGCAGTCTAGGTAACTATCCTATGTATTTACTTGTGAATTAAATAACATAGATGTCTTTTTGTTTCTTTTCCTGTACATGAATTGCCATCTTGTTTTCTCACTGTATAAATTGTTGGTATAGTTTAATTGTGTTAGATTCCTTTTGCAGGTTAATATGAAGGATCTTGTTAGTATGCAATGACTTCTTAGTTAGTATAAATAAGCTTAAGCTTAAGCCACTAACCCCTGTGTGATTAAATAATACACTAGAATTTATGTATGTTGAAATAGATTAGTTAGAGTTTAAAACAGAGTTTTAGAACAAAATTTTAACGCATGCTTTCTTTAACAGGGCTTCGGTGGATGGATAGTGTTAGTTTTAGATTTTATTTTCAGATTGCTTATTTAATTGTTGTTTAATTTCACTTACCTAGTTGTTAGTTAGTTTACTCGTTTCATTTCTTGTCATATGTTGAAATATTGTTTAATTTATGTTTACGAGTATTTCCTCTTTTTGCAAATTTGAATTGTTGAGATAGAACTAGTTTAGTTTTATTCATACATTTTCTTTCTTAGATCTAGATTGCAATTTCAATTCATAGTTAATTATTGAGTTTAGTGTAGTATGAATTTGCATCATTAGCCTAGAATGCAATTGAATTTATTAGAATAATCCTTGTATATTGTTGATGATTAATGCATGATCAATAATCACATGGATATGCAAGATAGTCAATGTTTTTTTCATAACGGCTAAATTCTCATTAGATTGCTTAATTCACACTTTTCACTTTGCGATTTCAAGTCAATATAGAGTTTATCCCTCTTGAATTATCTTTCATTATCAAGTGCTATTGTGATATCATAAGACACCAGAGACATAACCATCAACACTATATTTGTTTTTTCATAGATTAGAAGATAGTTTTCTTTCTTTCATAGATTAGAATATAGTTCCCTTGCTTTTGTAGGATAGATAGTCTTTTTTCTTTGGTAGATTAAAGAGTAATTTGCTTATCATAGATTAAATGTTATTTGTTAATTCCTCTTTCTTTCAATTAAATAGATTTCCTTTCATAAATTAGAAATAGTTGCGAAGTTTAATTTCAGAATAAAGTTTACTTGCTTCTTAGCTTAATTGGTTTATTATTGATTAGTTTACTTCTTGTAGAAGTTATCATAGGTTAGTTATTTGTTTTCTTACTTTCTTATTTGATTTAATAGAGTAGTTCCTTGGTTGTCTATTTTTCTTTAATAGTGTAGTTGCTTGCTTATTTACTTACTTTCATAGGATAGTTGCTTATTGAATTTGAGTAGGTTAATTAAAGCAGTTATCTGTTGTTATTTCTGATTAGGTAGATAGTTTTATTTTACTTATTGTCATCATTAAGTTAATTTGATTTAAGTAGGGTTTTCATATTCATTCTTAGAACTATCCATCGATCCTTTGTTCAAAAGTTACTTAGGTTACATAGTTTAAGTTTCTTAGTAGGGTTTGATCATTAGTTGTCTTTGCTTGAGTAGATTAGGCCTTCAATATCCTGTTTCCTTAGTTAGACTATACTACTAGTATTTCTACCTTGACATATATATTGCTACAAATCTAAGTTTACTTACCTCATGTTGACAATTTAATTGAGGGTTTTTTAGTGCATATAGAACACCCATCAGGTACGTGCTATGGATAAATACTTTGATTATGAAGAAATAGATGAAGAGAAGAAAATAAAGCATGCAATAACCAGGTGGAGAGGTCATGAGGCGTTATGGTGGGATTAACTACAAGCTGATCACAAATGCAAAGGCAAGCAAAAGTTCAAAAGTTGGGACATGATGGTAGCTTAGTTGAAAGAAAAAATTATGTCTAAAGACTATTAGATAAATCTATTTAGAAAGTTACAGAACCTGAGACAAGAATGTTTATCAATGAAAAAATACACTGAATAATTCTATAAACCGAATATCAGGGCTAGATGGAAGAAGAATGACGATGGGAAAACATTGAAGTATATAAATCGGTTGAGATACAAGATACAAGAGGAGATCATCATGATATCTATTGGCACAATCAAGGATGCTTATCAAGTAGCCTTGAAAGCTGAAGAGAAGTTGGACAAAAAACAAAGACAATGAGACAAGGGAAGAATTCCAAGCAGAGGCAAGGGAAATATTCGAGAGAAGTTCTAGAATCCAAAGAAAGAGGATGTAAAGTAACATAATAACTCTGAAAAAGGAGGAAGTTATAAGGAAGGACAACACATATGAAGAAAATATTTTCCTCGAGGAAGAGGAAGAGAAAGAAGAGGTGAATTTAGATGTTATGCCTATGGAAAGACAAGACACATGTCTTGGGAATGCACCGAGAGAAAGAAAGAAGGAGGAGAAGCACACATTTCTGAAGCTCGGAAGAATGTGGAAGTAGAAGTAGCAGAAGGAGAAATAAACCTTATGATGATGAAAGTTCTTCTAAATACACAGAAGGAGGAAGAAGAACAGTCCAACAAACGAATTTATTCAGGACTGCTTGGAAAACAAAGGACAGAGTTTGCAAGATGATTATAGACAATGGGAGAACTGATAATCTAGTATCCACAAAGATGGTGGAGAAACTGGAGCTGGGGACAACTGCACACCCAAACTCGTACAAGGTATCATGGTTGCATAAAGACATCAAGTAATCATATTAGAGGAAATTTCAACTTAAAATGGGCCTCATAAGGAAAAATCAATAAAATTATAAAATAATGTCATGTAGACATTTTATATTACTATTTCACTTTTATCGAAGTTGCCCATGATTATTTCACTTTTATCAAAGCCACCCATCAAATAACTATATAATAATAATATCTAATATGTAATTAATAATAATATATATAATATATAATATATAATGTATAATAATATAATATTATAATATTATATTATATTATACTATAATATTGTATTATATTATATTATATATTATTATTTAGTATATGTATTAAATTTAATTAATGTTGGTGATCACTAGTGTGATAATGCATTAAAAACACCTCAATAATACAATCTCTTATTTATTAAAAATATTATCCGTTAGTATATTCATTTCACTCCATATCCAAGACATTTTTGGGAAGCAATCATTCTTAGGATAAACAAATTATATTAGTAAAAAAATCCACACATCTCCAAATTATATAATAAAAAATTACATAATACATGCACCTCTTTTGATTTTTAGAATATTTTGATTGGCTAATACATTATGACATGGAGTTTCTATTAGGGTTGGTAGGACCATTTTTCAATCAAATTTCGCCTAATCTGAGTCAAGAATGCAAAGTTGAATTTAAAATAAGAGGCTATAAAGATGAGATTGTATGTTATGTAATTCCTATGGATTTTTGTCATATATTTTTGGGGAGACCATGGCAGTTTGATAGAAATTTCATTCATGATGGGAGGAGAAATACTTACACCCTAGAGAAAAATGGTAGAACACACATGTTGTTTCCAATAGAAGATAATGAACCAAAGAAGGAGGTTATTTCAAGTATACTTCTCATGGGTGGGAAGGATGAGGTCAAGAAGGAACAAGGGGTGCAATTTGTTGTAGCGAGGAATCCAAGGGTTATCCTTACAAATAATTCTATGGATGATTTACCTGAACAAATACAAAAAAAATTAGAGAATTTTGCTAACATTGTAGTGGATGGGTCACCTCACTCATTACCACCCATTAGGAGTATCAGCCATCACATTGACCTTATTCTAGGAGATAGTTTTCCAAACAAAGAAACATATAGGTTGACACCTCGAGAGAATGAAGAGGTCAAGAATCAAGTCTAGGAGTTGTTGGATAAAGGTTTAGTTAGGGAAACTCTAAGCCCATGCACAATACCAACTGTGTTGAGTCCAAAGAAGGATGGAGGATGGAAGATGTATACAAAATATAGAGCCATCAACAAGATCACCATCAAGTACATATTCCCTGTGTTAGGAATGGATGATTTGATGAATTGCTTGAGTGGATCAAGCTATTTTTAAAAAATAGATTTGAAAAATGGATATCATCAGATAATAATGAGAGAGGGAGATGAATGGAAGACAACATTCAAGACAAATGAAGTTTTGTTTGAATGGCTAGTCATTCCATTTGGGTTGACAAATGCCCCAAGCACATTTATCATGCTGATGAATGAAGTGTTGAAAGACTTCATAGGAAAATTTGTGATTGTATATCTAGATGATATACTAATCTTCTGTAAAACAAAAGAATAACATTTAAAACACTTAACATTAGTGATGAGAAGATTGCAACAAGAAAAAATGTTGATAAACTTAATGAAAATTTCTTTTATGAAGACATAACTCATATACTTGGGTTTTTTGATCTCTTCAAATGAATTGAAGATGGATTCATAGAATGTGAGAGAAATCAAAGAATGGCCATCGCCAGTGAGCATATTTGAGGTGAGAATCTTTCATGGGATAGCACGTTTTTATAGGAAATTTATCAGAAATTTCAGTGGTATATGTACACCCATAATGGATACTGTGAAGAAAAAACATAAGTCTTTTAATTGGACGGAGGAGGTTGAGAAAAGTTTCGTAGTATTGAAGGAGAATATTACAGGACAACCAATTCTGGTCTTACCATATTTTGGGAAAACATTTCAGGTAAGGTGTGATGCAAGTGGAGTAGCTATTGGAGCAGTCTTGAGTCAAGATAATAAGCCAGATGCTTAATTCAGTGAGAAACTAAATGGCACCAACAAAAATCATTCCACATATGACAAAGCATTTTATGCAGTGATTCAAGCTTTGAAGAAGTGGAGGAACTATCTAATTCCAAGAGAGTTTGTCTTGTATACTGATAATCAAGATTTACAATTTATTACTAGATAAGAAAAGTTGAATCAGAGGCATGCTAAGTGGGTAGAATTCATGTAGAATTTTAATTTTGTCATTAAACATATTTCTGGAAGTGCTAACAAAGTTGCATATTATTTGAGCAGGAGGAGTTTGATTATACAAAAATTCCAAGTGAAGACCTTAGGGTTTGAACACCTTAATGAAATGTACCAAGAAGATCCATATGTTAAGGCGGATTATGAGGCATGTAAGAACCTTTTGTTGGGGTATAGAAGCCCATGGAAAAAATATTTAATCCAGGATGCATTATTGTTGAAGGGAAGCCAATTGTGCATACCAAGATTCTCTATGAGAAACAACCTGTTGAAAGAGAAATACAGTGGAGGTTTGGTTGGACATTTTGGTCATGATAAAACCTATGCACAACTAAGTTCTTCATACTACTCTCTAGGTATGAGTACCACAGTGAAGGAATTTGTGAACAAATGCAGAATTTTCCAATATGTAAAAGGGAGACATTAGAACACTAGTCCGTATCAACTATTTCCTAATCTAGAAAGGCCTTGGGAGGCAATTAGTATGGATTTTGTATTGGGATTAGCTAGAACCCAGAGGGGAAGTGATTCCATATTTGTTGTCGTAGAAATATTTTCCAAGATGGCACATTTCATACCATGTCAGAAAACAAGTGATGCTACACACATAGCCAATTTGTTTTTCAGGGAAGTTGTGAGACTACATTGGTTGTCGAGAAGCGTAGTCTCGGACAAAGACAAAAAGTTTGTAGGAAAGTTTTGGAAAACTCTATGGAAGAGGTTGGGGAAATTTTTTTTTTTCAATTCAACATATCACCCTTAGACAGATGGACAAACTGAAGTGGTAAACAAAATCCTAGGAAATTTATTAAGTGACACAGACCCCTAGACCCTCAGGTCAAGGTCCACGCAGGATCATTAAAAAAACCTCCTCGGAGTCGAAGAGGCTCTTTCGGTTCCCTGTTGAAACCTTCAAATACTTCAACCCATAGGTCCTTGTTCGAAAACCCCACCTGCACGTGACATGCACAAGGTGCAAGTTCTCACCTGCTCACAACTTCCAACACGACCGTGATCATTTCCCAAAATGTGATTTCAGGTTTTGGGACTTCCTGAGTCCTGATATCAAGATTCCTTGACTCTTCAATCTTCCTACCTCTAAAACACCGATTTTCTGAAATGGCTTTAGTTTTTGTTAGCACCCTGGGATACACTCCTAGTTCATATGACCTCCCCTCATATGACCACATTCCTCTTTGGGGTTCATCGACACAAAGTGCTCGAATTCCTTTCTTCAAGACTCCCGAAAAGCCGATTTTCGAAATGCCGAAATGCCTATTTCCCGGCTTTCTCCCCCTTTCACAATTTTGGGTTTTCTGATGCCGAAATGCTTGGTTCTCATATCCTCGAAACTCCCGAAGTTCCAAACTTCGAAATGCCAATGAATACACCCATCCTCCACGTCCCATGCTATTCTTCAATAATTTCGGGTTTTCGCATTTCGGGCTTTCCCGATGCAAGGTTTCCTCCAGTCCTTTCTCCTTAGACTTCCCGGTATCCGAAATACCGATACAGTCTTTTCACTACTAGTCGGGATCAACGACTGTGATCCACTCTCAAATCAACGACCTTGACCCTTTCGACATATTTTTTCTTAAGAGCCGAGAGTTCATGTCCTCAGGATTTCCGAAATATTGATATCCGGTATGTCGAAAGCTGGCCCTTTCCTCGTGACCCGACAACACTCCTTCTATGCTTTCGGGAATTCACGTTTCAGAATTCTACGAATCCTAGTGCAACAATGCCTTGTCCTCTCGTACTCCTAGTATTCGAAATATCGAAGTACCAAAATCTCGAACCTCCGGTTCTCCTCCTCCTGAGAAATATCAACGGCTCAAAGCCTCCCTTGATCCAACGGCTCAAATCCTTTCTGCATTCTATGGGTAAAGAGTTATGAACTCTCACCCCTGCATCTTTTGGTAGTCTAAATACTGAAATAGTCCCTTTTGGGGATTTCCTCGATGCCTTGATCGCTGCCACCTGTCCTCCTACTTGGACGGCTCTGATCGCTTTCGAGAATTTGGGATTCATGAGTTCTAATCTCCTGGTTCGTTGTCTTCTGAACCTTCAAACTTCCAAATTTTCAAAATCTGAAATCCCGATGCCTCTGCCCTATTGGGACTTTTCCAGATTCTTTTCTCTGTGCGTGAGGATTAAACCTCATTCTCCTTTCGACGGATTCGACGGCTATCAACTATCTACATGAGTTCTGACATCTCAGATCTTCTTCTCCTATGCGCTCTCCTGCTGCTATCTAAACGTGAAAACTTCAACAATCCAGATCTTCCCTTTGGCCTAATCCGATGGTAGTTGTGCTTGCCCCTTGAGCTTGCGCTTTCTTCCCAAACTATGGAAGATTCTCCAAATTCCAAAGGCTTCGACCTTTTCTTTTCCTTTGCGAGCTCTACACCATTAGGTCTCGCCTGCATTCTCAAAGATGCTATCCCTCCTAATATTTTTGGATTCTTAACTCTTCAAAGAGTTCCTTGGCCTTTGCGACTTCTGCAGCTATGGCTCTATTCACGGAAGCACTACTCCTCTTAAGCTTCTCTCCTTGAATCCTCAAAGGATTCTTCAACTTCTGCGCTCCTTGTAGAGTCTTTGCACGCATGAAGGTGTTATCCCTTCTAATATTTTCCTGTAGCTTCGACCTCTAAGGGATTAACCCTTTTTCCTTCTCCCTCAGATGGAGAATCTGATGCCCTCCTAGGACTCATTTTCTCAAAAAAAATTATTGCTGAGTCTGCGGGGTGTTCAACAACCCTATGGAGATCCCTCCTTGGACTCTTCTCTGTCTCTGAACTCAAAGAGTTCTCTCCTATGCTCTATGGCACCTACTCAATTCCCTCTTGGCAGAGTGTCCAGAATCCTCAGTGATTCTAGTTCTCTATGAACTCACAGTAGAGTTCCTCCTCAACACTCTATGCATGTGCTTAATGCCCTCCTGGAAGAGCTCTATAGAACCCTCAGTAGTTATATCTTCCTTCTGTATGCAACAAAGTTCCTATGTGCACTCTATGCACCTGCTCAATGCCCTCTACAAAAACTCCTCAGAGATTTTGTCTTCTACTGTGTCTTCCTCTACATAGTATTGCCTCCAAGGTGTTCAACAACCTTGAGGTCTTCCTTTGAGTTAATTATTTCAGTTGGTGTGCCCTCCTAGCATGTTCTTTTCCAAATTTCACAGAATTGGAAGTGCTCTCTAAGCACTGACTATCAGAACTGACAGTGTTCTGTCACGCCCTCCTGGCATGAAGCCTCAAAGAACTCCAACCTGAAAATCAAAGAACTCTACAGATAGCAGAACCTATTTGTCCCTGTAAATTCACATCTACAAAATACATTCACAACATAAATAGAACACACATAGACATTCACACAACACAGACAATATGCAGGAAAAGCTGCTCTAGTTTGTATTAATATCAAATGCCTCCTTTGACAGAGTCTTGGATCCTCTCTCTCTCTCTCTTCCCTTGCAGATTCTAACTCTTGCTACCTACCCAAAACAAGATCCAAGATCTTTTTTTACATGAGGGGGCTCTTCGAGCTCTTCCCTCCATTTCACCTACTCTCATTTAATTACATTAAACCTACATTGAATGGGTTGTCTAGTCCAGATCAGAGCTAGATCTCAGCCATACAACCATTAAAGGCTATCTACATTTAAAGCCTGTGTATAGGCACAACCTTTTGTCTCTAACAACCTTAAAAACATTAAATGTGCTTGATTCAAATTCAAAATTTGAATATGAGAGGGTTGCGCCTCTCTTCCTCATTGAATACATGCTGAGTGGGCTAGCTGGCTGGTGCATGGCTGGCTTGGGAGTGATGCTCCTGCACCATTAAGGAGTTTAGTCACTAAGGAGGGTCATCAGTGGGATCATATTCTGGCATAGGAAGAACTTGCATTTAACAATTCGACAAACATGAGCACTGGGAAAACTCCATTCGAGATAGTGTATGGAATATAGCTGAGAGGGATTACATAATTGAGAGATTTGAAGCAAGATGAGTTCAAAAGCGTTGTAGCATAAGATTTTTCTACAAAGATGCAGAGACTTCATGATCGAGTTAGAGAGTAGCTACAAGACAACAACCAAAAGTACAAGAACAGAGAAGACCAGAAAAGAAGAGAAGTTCAATTTGAGGTTGGAGATGGAGTTTTAACTCATTTAAGGAAGGAAAGGTTTCCAAGGGGAACATATAACAAGTTGAAGATGAAGAAGATAGGTCCATGACGGATCCTTGGGAAATTTGTAGCCAATGCTTATGAGATTAAGTTGCCAGAAAATTTTGGAATATCATCGATATTCAATGTTGAATACCTGTATCCTTACAAGAGGGATGATGCAAGAAAACTAGATGACTAGAAGGAGATTCAATGGGAAAAAAATATGCCCATAGCAGAAAAACCTCATATGAAGAAAATATTCGATCAAAGGGTTGGAAAGAAGACCAGGAGGAAGACGTATCCTAATTATTTGGTGAAGTGGAAAGATCAACCAATGGAAGATTTGAGTTGGGTCCCTGGACGTGACATTTTGAAACATGGAAAAATAGTGCAAGAGCTCATGGATAGGAGTCCATGAATATTTTATCTAGAGGCATATGATGTAGGAGCATCTCCATCAAAGAAAAATAGGCCGAGAGTGGAGGAAAAATTTGATACCTCAGCATGCCAAAATTTCAAATCGACATTAAACAGAGGCAGGAGTGGTTGTTGAGATCTTTTGGACATATCGTTTTTTAAATACTTTGCTTGCAAATTCGGGTCACCACCTTAGAATGGATGGATGTTGTAAATTATTACACGAATGTAAGGTGTTACAGATGTAGAGCATCAACTCTTATATAATAATAACTCACATTTATTGTAATAGGACTAAGTAGGTAACTGCTAAAACGACGATGGGATAGAATTCAGATAGGATGGAGAAGAGATCAAGAAACCACTCCTTAGATATTTTTTTGTATTGTGTTGTAGGAAAGAATAATATTGTGAGAATGGAATTGTAGGAGGAAGGAGTAAGAAGATAGATGCAACAGTTATACATAAAGAGTCTGAAGACAATGAAGAACTGTGTAACTTATGTAAATACTTCATGAATAAATAGAACAAACAAAAATTGATCCAAATTCTTGGACAATGTTCATTTCAGTATGTATTTGAATGAATGATATGTTCTCTATGTGTTAATTTCATTATTCTTATGTATGATGTTCATAGTTGAATATATGAACCTGTGAAGTATTAGATAAGTTTCAATTGATTATGTTCTGAGAGCTCAGATACAAGGAGTGCATATTGTTCGCAAGGTGTGCATCAACAAAGTCTATATTTGACTCAGAGAAGCTCAGGAGGGATAACGGGAAGCTTAGAATTAGTGTTGCAAGGAGTGCACAGGGTCAAGATTCGACTAATTGTTGAGAGATCAGGACTGTGAAGTGAAAGGAGTGCGTAGTAATATTTTATTTTGAATAAATCTCTAAGTCCGAACTTTGTTAAAGATTCCAAGATCAAAATGAGTGCATCGGAGGACGAAATCCTTTGAGGAATCAAGCTCATGACAGATAGCGATAAAGATTTAGTAGAAAGGGAGAAATATGTTCAATATCATGAATTGATGTTTGAGATCCCTTTGGAGGAAGTCGGGGTCACTGACAAATCCTTATATCTTTGAGAGTTGCATGTAGGTTAGCCTTGGAGTCCTTCGACACTCTGAGTATTCTGAAGTTTGAAAGTGTTTTGAAAGCGAGAGTCAAAATTCCTGAAGCAACGAAGTCCATATGGACCATAGATCAAGAGGACGACATGTGGCAGCAGATCCAAGATTTTGCGGGGAAGAGTTTCAGAGGATTTACGTGAAGAAAAGTGGAAACTTCCCAAAGTCATGAAGGACGAACTAGATCTGGACCGTTGGATGCAAAATAACACTTGGCAGAGATCTGTGTGTTTCGGAAGAAAATAACTTCGGAGGAAAACAGGTGAGGTGAAGCTAGAACTGCTGAAGTGCGAAGTAGCAAAGTCCATCTAAGTTGTCTATCTAAGGAGGACACACGTCAACAGATCAGGGACTTCGGAGGAACGTGTAAGGAGAAAGAAAAGTGTTGTCTGAAAGTTTTCCAAAGAGACAAAAAGGTAATAAGCTAGATCTGGGTCGTTTATTTTGTGGACACGCGGTGTTTGATCTATCACTTCAGAGATATATCACTTCAGTGGAAAACGAGGGGTGAAGTCCCTAAGGAAAAAAGTCCTGAAGTCCTGAAGTCCATCGAAACCATATGTTGGAGAAGAATGCATGGCGCTAAATCCACAGCTTCGCGTGGAAATCACTTCGGGGAAAAAGGGCATCAAAGCATTAAAAACTCCTGAACGTCAAAGTCCTGAAGTAGGTCGCAGTCATTGCCTGTTGGAGGAGTGCAGGTCTAATCAAAATCTGGACCAAGGGTCAAAATTTTTCTCAAAAATCAAAGTTCTCATAATTTCCTCAAAACAAACAAGTGCGTAGCCCTCGTCGTCATGAATGGTGAACCCGACGCAAACATGAAAAAAAAATGTGTTGACTCTACAGTCCGTACAGTCCATACAACTGACTTGGTAGAGGCCATACAAATGACATGGCAGTTGATGATGTGGCAATCATTGATTGGCAGATTTTGGACGAATGATGTTTCGACACGTGGCATATTTTGTCCAATGGTTTGGTGCCACGTGGCCCAAGCGTGGGCTGCCATGTGGTACCCCATTTTTTGGTAATGGTTGTTGGTTTTAAAAGTTATGAGGTCCATGGGGATCGAACCCTGAACCTCCACGCACATGCAACGACTTGGCAAGGGCCGAACGACCAGCGCGCCACATGGTGGTCCTTGTTAAACAAATGGTTTAATATTTATTTAAATTTGCACATATGGAGAGTTGGGGTGTGTCTGGGCTGGGGCTTAGCCCCAGCCCCTGGTCGCATAAACTTTGCCATATGTCCCTTCTCCACACAAAATTTGCGTGTGGGAGTTTTAAATGATTTAACCCATGCACCGACATTTGTCTCTTTTCCATTGGCTTAAAATCTTGGCCCTTTATGTATGAGTGCACGATCACATGGTGACCCATATGTCCACGGTTTTCGCAGTTAGGGGCTAGGTGCACCCTAATCGTCCTACAGTTCACCCATTTTTTGGTTATGTGCTTGGTGCTAGGTTTTAGCATGTGATTTAGTGCGTGTTCTAGGCTGGGCACACAGAGTTAAGTTTTGGCGAACCAGAGACAACAAGCTTGAAGGAGGAAGATGGCAGGAGCCCTAACTTCTTCATTTTTTGGCCAAATGAGGTGCTGAAAAAGCCCAGCTAGGGGTTTTAGGATGTTCTGAATCCATTGGCACCATTTTCAAAGGCATTTGAAGACTTTGTTTGCAGGTTTTTTACCATTGAAGTTTCAGAGAGCTCCAGGGAGCTTGAAGCCCTCATTGATGGAGGTCATGCTCACATGAGCCAAGTCTGTTTTTTGTGACTGAATAGACATTTTTGGATAATTGTTATGCTCTGGACACATTGGGATAGGTTTTAGAGGAATTTGAGGACTTTTACAGGTGTTTTTTCCACAAGGAATATCAGGGAAGCTTAAGGCCACATGTAGAAGAGGTCATGCCTCGATGAGCCATGATCCGTTTTCAGAGTTCTATTAGTCATTTCTGGGGTTTTTATGTATTCTGAACCCAATGGTACAGTCTGTAAATCCATTGGGGTTGAGTAGCAGATTGTAAAAGAATTTTTGACAAACTAATCCCAAAGAGCTAAGTCCATTGATGGAGGCTCAGGGAGATGTAGCCCAGTTGGGGGTGAACTCCTTTATCATCTTGTTATTGTTGTGAGTTTGTTGGTTATTATTTGCTGCAAGTTATTTTTTCTGTTGTATTTATGTAAAAAACATATTTAATATTGCGAAGACCTCACACATAAACATTTAAAAGAAGCATGAAATTGACACATAAAACTTCTTGCATAATTATGGCATGGGCCAAGGTCCTGAAAAGTTTATTTTAATGAAGTAGAGGGTGCTTGCATAGCATAACAAGTCAGTCCCCTATTTTCAGATCAGGTGGTATCAGAGCATAGTTTTTTCTCATGTGTTTGTCATTGATAGCTAGAGTTTTAGTTGTTGGTATTATTGTGCAAGTTTTGTGTTGAAGTTTGATATCTTGCAGGGATGGAGGAAGCTTCAAACATTGATAGTTCTCATACATCTTCATTATCCAAGTTATTTGACAAAGAGATGTTGAAGGAGTTTGTAACCATGAGTGATATGGTACAAGAGTTGTGGGAAGATAGAGAAGAGATCATTTCCCTTCAAGAGAAGTTGATGGCCATGAAGGAGGAGAAGCACTGACTTCTTGAAAAGTTGCATGAGATGGAGACTCAACTCCATGAGGCAAAGGAAACCCTTACCAAGTACATGCATGAACATGAGGTATGTAATGTTAATTTATCTTCAAATTCTTCTCAAGATGAATGCTTTGGTGTTTTTGAAAATCAAACAAGAGGAATAGGGTCCAAGTTATTGTTAAAAATGGGCTATGAAGGTAGAGGGTTAGGCAAGAATGCACAAGGCATTGTTGATCCTATTGTTGTTGAAGAGAGACCCAAGTATTGTGGTCTTGGATATGAATGGAAAGATGGAGCAAATTCCAAAGTTGAGGAGACAAGGGAAAAAGTTCCAAGAACAAATTTTGTTTCAAGTTAAAGAACATTTGTTGCAAGTTCAATCCCTCAAGCATGCAAAGCTTCTGTTCAAGATGAATGCAAATGTATGAAACAAGAGAGTTATGACAGCCATGCAGACAAGAACATTGTTGTTGATCTTCAAAGGAGAGCTTGTAACTCTTCAAATTCACCTCCTCAAAGAGGCGATAAAAGTGAATGTTCAAGGTATAATTATGCATATAATTCAGTTGCTTTTGATTATGTTAAGCATGATAAATTTGCATGTAAAAATGGAAGAAAAAATGCATGTACATATTGTGGTTTATATAACCATCATATTTCAAAATGTTGGAAAAGATTGACCACTTTCAGGAAACTTTACAAGCAAAGACAACTTGAAAAGAGGATGCAAAAGATTTGTACTCATTGCCAGAAGAGGGGTCATCTCATTGACCAATGTTAGACATTGCATCCAACCACTCATCCACAACACAAGAAGAAGATGGATAAAGAGATTGGAAAAAATGGAAGAGGAGATTCCATCATTGATGTGAGTCAAGATGATTCATAAGAGGACGCTTTTCAGCAGAAGAATTCACCATTGAGCTGGCTTGGTAAGAAATGGTTGGATTTCTTGAGCAAGTAAGGCTTGCATTTTCTGTTGTAGATGCAAATTTCAGCCTTATGTATGCATTTATGTTGAAAGCATGACAAGTTGCAGCGATTTATCACAACTTGTATGATGCAAGTTGCATGTGAATGCAATTTATTTGAAGGCATTCTTGTTTGTTGCACAACTTCGCCACGAGGATGTAAAGGAGGGGTATGATGTTCACTTGTTACAGCCACATATCTTTTTCATATTCAGCTCTTATGTAGCCACATGTTTCAGGTTCATGTACTTATGTTTGTACCTGAAGGAGAGTTGAAGAGTCATGCACATGCATGTGTTTTTGTGTATGTGTAAGCAGTGAACCTGGTGATAGTTCATCCTGATTGACTCATGATTGTAACATGAATGTGTATCATGAATGTCGACTTGTCATTTTGGGAAGGTCGATATGTTTCAAATGAGTCTCAACTTGTGTCGATGTTGTCTTGATGACTATGTGTGTCAATCATGTTTTTCGACTTATGTTTAGTTGATGGTGTTTGCTGGTTTGTAAGTTGATTTTGAGTACACCGAGATGCAGGAAAATTCCATGTGCTTTGATGAAGTACAAGATGTGACCGTTTGCTTGAAGATAAAAAAGACATTGTTGGCATCATTTTCAGTCTTGTATAAATTTGTTTTCAAGATTGATGGTTTTCTTGGTTTGTGACAAGATGTCGCAGGAAAGTTTTTGCAGCCATTGGAGAGTGGATTGTGTTGACGTCAAAGAGTTCACAAGAGGGACTTGATTCTTAGTGGGAAGGTTGGCAGTCTTCCAAGCACAAAGAGAATAGTGGGTCAGCAACAACCAGAGGATAGTGGTTGAGGGACATAGCCAGTTGCAGTGCAAGGCATGTCAAGGTATCCAAGGGATTATCAAAAGAATTTTCAAGTAGAATTAGTTGATAGAACTTGGGAAGCATAAGAGTATTGAACCTTAGGCCGATAATCATAAGATTTTGTGGGTCCAAAAGCCTTTCAGTGGGAAGGCATGATCAGAATCTGGACCAGGGGTCAAAATTTTTCTCAAAAATCAAAGTTCTCGGAATTGCCTCAAAACAAACAAGTGTGTAGCCCTCATTGTCATGAACCCAATGCAACTCATTTGGGTTCAAACATATTTCATATGAGTGAGATATCATGTTCTGTTCAAATCGTCAAACACGCAAAAAAATGTGTTGACTGTATAGTCTGTACAACTGACGTGGAAGAGGTCGTACAACTGACGTGGCACGACTGTACGCTGAGATGGCAGTTGATGATGTGGAAATCATTGATTGGTAGATTTTGGATGAATGATGTTTCGACATGTGGCATATTTTGTCCAATGGTTTGGTGCCACGTGGCCCAGGCGTGGGCTGCCACATGGCACCCCATTTTTTAGTAATGGTTGTTGGTTTTAAAAGTTATGAGGTCTGTGGGCATCGAACCCTGGACCTCCACACACATGCAACGACTTGGCAAGGGCCGCCCTACCGGCGCGCCACACAGTGGTCCTTGTTAAAAAAACAATTTAATATTTATTTAAATTTGCACATATGGAGAGTTGGGGAGCGTTCGGGCTGGGGCTTATCCCCAGCCCCCGGTCGCATAAACCTTGTCATATGACCCTTCTCCACACATAATTTTCACGTGGGAGTTTTAAACGATTTAACCCATGTGCCGACATTTGTCGCTTTGCCATTGTCTTAAAATCTTGGCCCATTTCGTATGAGCGCGTGGTCACATGGTGACCCATATGTCCACAGTTTTGGCGGTTAGTGGCTAGGCGCGCCCTAACCGTCCTACAGTTCTCCCTTTTTTTGATTATGCACCTGGTGCTAGGTTTTAGCATGAGATTTAGCATGTGTGCTAGGTTGGGCACACAGAGGTACGTTTTGGCAAACCAAAGACAACAAGCTTGAAGGAAGAAGATGGTAGGAGGCCTAACTTCTTCATTTTTTGGCCAAATGAGGTGTCGAAAAAGCCCAACTAGGGGTTTTTGGATGTTCTGAATCCATTGGCACTATTTTCAAAGGCATTTGAAGAATTTTTTTGTAGGTTTTTCACCATTGAAGTTTCAGAGAGCTCTAGGGAGCTTGAAGCCCTCATTGATGGACGTCATGCTCACATGAGCCAAGTCTGTTTTTTGTGACTGAATAGACATTTTTGGATAATTGTTATGCTCTGGACACATTGGGATAGGTTTCAGAGGAATTTGAGGACTTTTACAGGTGTTTTTTCCACAAGGAATATCAGGGAAGCTTAAGGCCACATGTAGAAGAGGTCATGCCTCGATGAGCCATGATCCGTTTTTAGAGTTCTATTAGTCATTTCTGGGGTTTTTATGTATTCTGAACCCAATTCTACAGTCTGTAAATCCATTGGAGTTGAGAATCATCTTGTAAAATAATTTTTGACAAACTAATCCCAAAGAGCCAAGTCCATTGATGGAGGCTCAAGGAGATGTAGCCCAGTTGGGGGTGAACTCCTTTATCATCTTGTTATTGTTGTGAATTTGTTGGTTATTATTTTCTGCAAGTTATTTTTTCTGTTGTATTGATGTAAAAAACATATTTAATCTTGCAAATACCTCACACATAAACATTTAAAAGAAGCATGAAATTAACACATAAAACTTCTTGCATAATTATGACATGGAGCAAGGTCCTGAAAAGTTTATTTTAATGAAGTAGAGGGTACTTGCATAGCATAACAAATCGCCCCCCTATTTTCAGATCAAGGTCATATATATGGTCCGAGTGTGTTCTCCAGTTCAGATTTCAGTGGATTTGGAGTCAAGTGTTCTGAGAACACCTAAAGTCCGAAGTTCTGAAGTGTGCAAGAACGAAGGTTTAAGCCCACGGTTTCAAACAGGGTCGCATGGAGGACTCTGCGGGCACTCAGAAACTCCTGAAAAGGGGATTTCACACCTGAGAATTAGGACTTTGACCTGTGGAGAAGATAGAAGAGGTTCAACACAAACCTGTGAGTTGATTCAACTCCCGAAGCGGATCAATAGTAGTCTGGGAGGTCACACAGCCCTAGGGGAGAGTTGGGGGTCTGCATTACTAGGTACAAAGAGTCTTGAGATATTCTAGAGATGGCATACAATCATGGGTGATTTTAGGGGCGAAATTTCACTCATGGGCGAAATTACGAGGTTTGGAATTTTGGTTGGGTGAATTATTTACATGGAGTGGTTTGATGGATTTGAAAATATATAGCCCCAAGTTTATTTTCAAAAAGTTATATATAAAACCCTTAGCCCATGGATATTTGTGAGGGCAGAGCATGGAAATCCATTTTCGCCCCTTAAAATTCGAACTAGATCCTCCCATTCGCCCTGATTTTCTGGTAAAGGAAATGATTCAGAGGTATTTCGCCCCCATTTTCTGGTAATGGAAATGATTAAGAGCTATTTCACCCTAATTTTATGGTACCGACAATGATTCAAAGGTATTTCGCCATGGGCACCCTCAAATCAGGAGTAGAGAGACCCTGCAACTACCTTACCTTACCTACATTGAAGGTTGAGTGGAAAGAGTGAACAGTGGGGACAAATGCATATTCATGTCATATGAAGACAAGCATGATCAACTTTGATTGCATACATGTTTCTTGTTTTGTTATTTGTTGTGCAACCCAAATCTAATATCTTACAGGTAAGATACCTGTCGTTCTTGACAAAAACAAAGTTATTTTCTTCGCATATTAATCTTTTGTACTAAAAAAAGGTTTCAGTTATTATAAACATGGAAATTTTCTTACCTCATGCTTTTGATTCTATAGAATCTACCACCGGTGTTATTTACTTTGATGAAATCGACATAACCCCATTTGGATGAATATTACTTGTTGGACATGGAGAACACAATGGTGGAAATTGGTTTTATTAATGTCTTGGTCTGTCCTTACTGAACCAAGACATGGAATAGTAACAGGTTCTATACCGAAGCTATAACCAACCATCTTTTTTTTTCTTTATATGGACTTTTCCAATTACTGAAAATTATATTATGAGGGCTAAGGGTACCAATTGTACCTAGAATATTGACACTGTATTCTTATAATCTACATGATACATTCATAGAAGTGAAGTTCTTCCTTCCTGTGAGAATTTGGTTTGCACTGTGCAAGAATTGTCACATTTGATTCTATACAGTCTGTGAGTAAATGTTTTTTTGCATTTATCTATGTTTGTCTAATGGTCCAAGTTTCTTTCATCTTCAAAAAGGGGACTTGCATATAAATGTCACCAACTGGGGAGCTACACTGGTCTCCCTCACTCTTTATGATGCTAAACGTAATATTATCTCTAAACCCTAAGCTATCTTTCAACTCCTTTACCATATTTTCAGTAGTATCATGGCATTAAACTTGTTAATGTCTATTCTCTTTTACCATATTTTTAGTAATCTCAGGGCATTAAACATGTTAATATCTATAGGTCATATAGCATATGTTTCTCCTGGACATGACTCTTTAGCTTCATACATGGTATCAAATCGAATGTCTCTATGTATTAGAATTTCTATTTGGTACAACAAGAATTTTTCCATAAACTTTCATAGTATTAGCATTTATATGTGGTACAACAAGAATTTTTCCATAAACTTTCACAGTATTAGCATTTTTATGTGGCACAACAATAATTTTTCCATAAAATTTCATAGTTATGCCTTATCAAATCAAATGTATCTATGTATTAGTATTTCTATTTTTGTACAACAAGAATTTTTTTTCCATAAATTCTCATAGTTCTGTGTTAACTTTCACAGTTCTTCCTTCCACATGGGCTTGGATCTCTAGTTTTAGATGGAGTTTGTTGTATGTGCATTACAATGTGGGATATGGTGGACTATCTTGTGATGATATGAGATTGATTATTGATGCATAACGTGAGCTCCACTAGGCCTTACCTTGGTGCCATCCCGGGTCGTGTCTCCAGTAGAGTCAAGAATGCACAGTTTATGCTAAACGGGGAAACCTACCATTTGACCAAGAATGATGGAAATAACACTCTCCATGGTGAATTTCTTCCTGCCTTCCTTTTCATGTTTTGCATTTATGTGGCTAACTAGAGCCCTGTAAAAAAATATTCATGTATGTGAACACATCATGTTGGGTTACATATATGTGTGCACTGTGTATTGATGATAGTTTGGTGGTATGTATGAATACAGGAGGGTTGAGAGGCTTTGACAATGTGCTATGGAAAGTTAATGAATATAGGGGAGGAAGGAGGCCATCTGTTAAGTTCACCTACCACAAATTTGATGGGGAACAAGGTGAATCTATATGTGATTTAGCTTTAAGTTTATTTACCATAGCTTCGATGGGGGAAAAGGTGATTTATCTTTTGAATATGGGTGGGAGCTTACTGTGGACTTTAAAATCTCATCTCCTTTCCTTTGAGAGGTATTTCAACCTCCAAAGGTGCATACTCTTAAATTGGTTGGTGGGTAGAAATGGGGTTTGGTTGAAACAGGGGACTGTGGGTTTGCAGGTTGAAAATACTTCTGTGTGATATACTGATCTGAGAGATTTTGATTAGGTCTAATAGAACTCCAGACTGCAGGCATGGAATAAACTTGAAAGAAAGTGTATACCTATTAATTTCCCTAATAACTACGAGATGCAGTGTAACTATTAATAAATTACAGACTGCTTGTTTACTATATTAATATTTTAGGGGATGAAAAATCACAATTTTGGACAATGCAATTGCAAATTCTAATATTGTAAATGGATTTGTTAACCTTGTTTTCATTGTAACAACTCCTCACTGCAATTTCAATGATAAAAAATTGTAATTCTACCTATCCATTAAAAATACTTTGATGAAATTGACATAACCCCATTTGGATGAATATTATTTGTTGGACATGGAGAACACAATGGTGGAAATTGGTTATATTAATGTCTGATCTGTCCTTACTGAACCAAGACATGGAATAGTAACAGGTTTTGTACTGAAGCTATAACCATCCATCTTTTTTTTTTTTTTCTTTATATGGAATTTTCTAATTACTAAAAAATATATTATGAGGGCTAAGGGTACCAATTGTATCTAGAATATTGACACTGTATTCTTATAATCTACATGATACATTCATAGCAGTGAAATTCTTCCTTCCTGTGAGAATTTGGTTTACAGTGTGCAAGAATTGTCACATTTGATTCTATATAGTCTGTGAGTAAATGTTTTTTTGCATTTATCTATGTTTGTCTAATGGTCCAAGTTTCTTTCATCTTCAAAAAGGTGAATTGCATATAAATGTCACCAACTGGGGAGCTACATTGGTCTCCCTCACTCTTCCTGATGCTAAAGGTAATATTACCTCTAAACCCTAAGCTATCTTTCAACTCCTTTACCATATTTTCAGTAGTATTATGGCATTAAACATGTTAATGTCTATTCTCTTTTACCATATTTTCAGTAATCTCATGGCATTAAACATATTAATGTCTACAGGTCATATAGCAGATGTTTCTCTTGGACGTGACTCTTTAGTTGCCATTGGAAACTTTGGAACCATCATGATAGAATTTCAAAATCATGTATGTTGAGATAATCTTACTATTTGGAAGAGGTAGTACTTTCCACTTTGTTTAGTGCCTTGGATCTTGAGGGATGATATGAATGGAATCACTTTTTGCAAATAGAGTGTACGTAAGGAAAATCACTAATTGCCACTAATAGATTTGACTTGTGTGTAAAAAATAGGTAGAAATGAATAGATTGTTTGAATTTCTGGTTGGATTGAATGTACAAGTTAGATAAAAATTATGTCCATTAAATTAAAACAAAAATTATGACAATGCATGAAGGTTTTCTCAATCTAGATTATGGATGTTCACATACAAATCTTGCCTTACCCAGAGCAAAGAAAATCCCTTTTTTGTGGCATTTTTTTATATTTGATAATCGTTGAAAGTGGTTATAATCAGTATGAATCAAGTCAGTGGTCAACATTTGTGAATTAATGTTTGGAATGAACTAAATATGTGAATACAAAAGAAGTTTGTACTTGTATTTCCTTTGGATAGAGACAAATTTTTAACTTGGAAATGTAAGGAAGTGGAGGATTAAAATAAGCAAGCAACTTCATTAGAGGAGATTCAAGAAGTACAAAACATGTCCAACACTACAACAAAAGAACAGAGTATATTTATTCAATAGCATGCATGATTGTTTAGATGGAAAAATCTTTCAAATGCTTTGGATATTGTTGACTGTTCAAATAGTAACCACATATCAAATCGTGCTACTAGATATAAGCTAGATATATCCTATAATTTGAAAAGTGAGAGATTTTCTAGATGGGCCCTTCAAACAACATTTGTAACTTGGTATTTATAATTCATTTTCAATGTCCAAAGAAATTCATGCACTTTTGGCATGGTTGATTGACCATCATTATTTTTTTCTTCCAATAGGAACAAACTATATTAAGAGATTATAGAATCATACATGGGTGCCCCAGTTGTGTCGGTATATGCTTATAGTTAAAACTTTGGAGTTATAAAGAAAATAGAGTTTTCTCCAAACAATAGATAGTCTACCAAAAAGACCAAGAGTTCTATAATAATGGCTACAAAGTTACAAACATTACGAGAAGTTCTGAAATTTGGAAATTATTCATCCCTGGCAAAAGAAACGAAGGAGAGAGATGAACCATTTCATGATACCTAGAGGGATCATGGTCAACAAAAATAGGAAATATGTTTTCTTTAGTTTTCATACATTATTTGACTTTCTTCTTTCTCAATCGTGTAGCCAAAGCTAGAATGATGCCACTTTCCAAAGGTAGACAATCATCATAGCACAAAAATTCTCCATATTCAAAAGTGGGAAAGAAGTAATACAGAGACATTAGATATCATTGGGAGGATCCTGC